>APFE030644668.1:0-22189 GCA_000404065.3 Pinus taeda | reverse complement strand
GCGAAACCCCTCCTTCGTTGCGTCGATTGTGTAGTGGGGGGGTCACAGGGGGGTTTGAGAGGAGCGGGTAGCCCCCCTCTACGGGGTCTGGGGCAGCACCCCGGGGAAAATTTTTTTGGACCCTATATTAGGTTGGGCGGACCTACCTATGGTTTTGTGTATGGTTTTTGCACATGGATTTGGATGCGATGGTTTTCGATCCATGGTTTTGGAAGCAATGGTTTTCAATCCATGGTATTGGATGCTTCAACATGTATAAATATGTATTGTAACATTGAAAGGAATATAATGAAAAATCAATCTAGTAGTCCTGATTTTGGGATCCAGGCGAAAATCTCTGTGTATATGTGTTTTCTATGTTATGCTCTCACATTTTTTATTTTCTTTGTTTTGGAATTCGTACGCAGGTAATTTCTGTACGGGGTTAAAGCCTACACTCCAGACCCTATGCAAGGGGGCTTCCTCCCTGTTACATACCCCCCCAACAAGGGGGCCAGTCGCCCCCCTTGTTGCATTGCGCACAACGTATAGGGGGGCCTACCGGCCCGCCGCGCGTGGGGTAGTCATGGAAAGAATATAACACACACCCAAAAAAATTGAGGCGCTCTCCAACATAGTATATAAGAGATGTTGCCATGTCATGTAAATATTAGCATTTTTTGAACTCTTGATTTTTCCATGGTATTCTTCTCCAAGGTAGACTATTTAAAGGCATAAAATTCCAATGAATTTTTATTTTTTCTAAAGAGAAGGATTTGATTAGGAACTTTAATGTTATTTATCTCTGCTTTATCACCACCAAAAATGGGTTTTGTAAAATGTATATCTTATGTAAGACAGAGGAAGATGGGGTTGGGTAGATTGAAATGGATGTTATGTATTTCATATAGATCAGACATGAATGGACACAATTAAACTTCAACAAAATGGACTACATATCATAGATCAATGCTCTCCTTTAGTCATCCCAAGGCTTCAATTCCAGGTACATTTTATTCAATGCTCTCTTAAGTCATCCCAAGGCTTGAATTTTAGGAACATTTTATTAATAGTCCATCCTAGTCCCACTCTCAAAAGTATTAGATATCCTATGTATTTATTTTATGTTGTGCATTCACGTTATTATGATATTTTTTTAGTAGAGAAAAATTGAACATGTTCTATTAAGGAAGTCCATGTTTACATAGTACAGATATACACCACATATAAAGGATGTGTACCAACGTAATTGAGATATCATAAAACAAATACCTCTATATGTTTAGCAAAACATAAAAGAAAATTTTGTAGCATATGGCTCTATATGCATTGAGTGCATCAAAAAATCCTATTTCATTACTGAAATATAGCCAAATCACAAAATAGAAAAATTGTCTGCATAAAAAAGTCTCATGTTAGAAAACAACATAGCCTTTATGCAAAGAAGTTATCAAATGAGAGAGATAGAACCTATGTTTAGAATGTCTCCCTGGACATAAACCATGAACTGTATCAATGTGGCTGGCATAGAGAGACCCATTTTAGATAGATCCTATATGCATGCCTATTATGTTCTTTGTGGACATGAGTGAAGGATATGTGATGAAATAATCCCCCAAGATCCCATATTCGATGTAACCAATTTCCTAAGAGAGGAGGTGAGAAAGACAATTTTCATTAATCCAGTCGATTGTGACTCGTGAATCACCACAAATGTGAATAGAATCAATCCCAAGCCACCTAGAACAATATAGAATATCCCTTAGTGCTTATATCTTTAAACTAGTGTTCAATCCAACTCTACCATTCCAGCAAAAACAACATTGAATCTCTCAGGGAATGGCGATATAAATTCAACATCCACATACCAAATTTGGGGTTGCCTTGTCGAAATAACCATTTGGATATGATGTTGGAAAATGAATGGCTAAAATCCTTCTCACCTTTTGTTGCTATGGCTTCTATACATATTCTTTATAGAAGGAACGTATCGTATTACTGATGTGGTTGATTTCCAAAGGAACACTTTCAAATAGATATGCATTTCTCCCTCACTAAATGCCCCAAAATATGAAGAAAGGTAATAATTTGTCCAACCTATATTGTGTCATCCATATTTTGTAGTATTCTTTAATAGATTGAAAGTACCAACTACTAATTTTCTTTAAATTTTGTAAGACTGGAATCCAAATGGCCACAAAGAAATGGCATAGGATGAATAAGTGTGTCATCGTCACCATCGAACCCAGACATAAGGGGAACCTCCCCAGGCCTTAGAAGCCTCTTTTACAAATATTGTCGCATGCGAGCATCTTATTCCTCAATACCAACCAACTGAAAAGTTTTATTTTAAGTGGTATATTCCAAGACCAAATATGCCAGAACCAGCATATATTTTTAAGTGGTTGTATAGAATAAATGACAAGG
Organism: Pinus taeda; assembly: GCA_000404065.3. Lineage (NCBI taxonomy): Eukaryota > Viridiplantae > Streptophyta > Pinopsida > Pinales > Pinaceae > Pinus > Pinus taeda. Next base: position 19,783 of record APFE030644668.1, on the reverse strand, counting down.
GAGTATGTCCCATGCATATATATCTGACCCATGTGGAGGCGACCATTCCAGTGGAGAGTTTCATCCTATAGCCCAATAGAAATACCTTCCATGTTTAAATTGTGTATATATCTCCTTGAAATCTCAACACATTCAATAGTAATATCCAACTCCATAACATTCATCCAAGTATATTATAGCTACAAAGATTCTTTATTCCTTTGTATATGGGATATAGAAAAAACTCCTTTGTGGTGTAGATGTTGAATTATCTCATTCAGAAAATGATTATCTCCTAGAAGACCATATATGGGGCCGATCCCAATTTATATATACCTACTAAAGCCAATCTCCCAACTGATATTTTCAGAGAGCTACCTCTTAATTTTCAAAGGGCCCCTCCATATATATGATCCTTTCAATTTATCTCCCAACCAACTTTTAACCACACATGTAGAGTTATTTTTTTGAAGTATTTTCATTGTACAATCTCCTGCCATAATCCATCACCAGTAATAACATGCCAAAAATTTTTAGTAAGAAGCATCTGGAGAAAAACTCAGTGTTTTTTAAACCCCAACCACCCGACACCTTCTTCTTAGAGATCTCAGCCAAATGCACCAAATGATATTTATGACCTCCCTTTGCACTATACCATAGGAAGCTTGCGATGATGGTATATATACATTGTATGATAACCTTGGGAAGTAGATTAAGTGCATCCAATATACATATATGTTCTAGAGAACTAATTGAGAAAGTGTCAACCTACCACCCATAAACAACCATCTGTGTGACCAAGTCGATAATTTATCTTCAAAATTTTTAATTAACCATTTCCAGCTCGAAATTACATATCTATTTGATTTCATTCGGAAGTTGAGGCATGTGAAACCATACTCCAGAGAGGATGTATCCACCAAAAATGTGACAACAATGTCCTCAATGATCCTCAACTTGGTGGATGAGTGTATGAGCATAGACTTTAGACAATTCATAAATAAGCTAGAGGCATCTCCAAAATTTGAAATAATGTGGAATACATGTGCCCATTATTCTAAGGATACTTGTCCAAATAGAAAAATGTTGTCAACGAACATAAGGTGGGATATCAATACCTTTCTTGAGATTTGCAGAACCAGAAAAAAAAACTACTAGTCTTCGCCAATGTTATACACCTACTAAGCCCATTAATGGCTAACAAAAATGGCAAGGGAGAGAGTGAGAAACCCTGTCATAGACCCATGAAAACCAAGAAAAAACTAGAGGGAATTCCATTTATCAATACCACATAGTTGACCAAAGAGATGCACACCATTATCTAATCGATTACCCCAATGGAAATCCTAAACTTATGTAAAATCATGCGTAGTAAATTCTAGTCCATTTTTAAAATGATGGAGGTCCATTTTTAAAATGATGACATACTTTTTCCTTGTCTTTATAGAGTGAATAGTCTCCTACAAAATGGCCATAACATCATGATTTTGTTGATTATTTAGGAAACCAAATTGTTACGATGTAATATAAACATAGAGATGCTCCTTCAGTCGAGTAGCAATTGTTTACGAGATAAGATTATAGATGAAGTTATATAATGAAATAGGTATGTAATCCTTGAAAGATGTAGGATTGGAGGATTTAGGGATGAGCACAATAAATTTTGTATTTATCCTGCCCGAGATCTTATCAACATGTTTAGATTCCTACACTAGATTTAATAAATTGATTGCCATGATGTCAATAAAGTGTAAATATTTTCATCCTCCATCTATCTGGAATAGAGAACTTGTCTCTCGAAAAGTATTTTAACATAGAGATGATGACCCACATCCATTTCATACTCCGTAGAGAACATGCGTGAGCAATTTTGTATAAAATCCAATTGATTGTTGAAATCCACAACCTCTTGTGCCTGATAAAAATACCAAAGAATTTGATAGCCTCCTTGTGGATATTCACTATATTGGAAAGTTTCACACCCTTAACATTTGTAATCTCACATATGGTATTTTTATTCCTACAATGTGATGCAAATTTATGGAATAATTTGGTATTTTTGTCCCCATCTTGTATCCATATGGGAAAAATATTCAATCTCTATTCCTCCTCTTGTAGGAACATAATATGCCTTTTACAAATCTCTAAATCCATGACCATTTGATGTTGTGTCGTAGATAAATACCCAACATATGAGGGGTCACTAAGTTGTAGCATTTTCATATCAATATCCTAGAGTTCCCCTTAGTGAAGTTTTTTTTCCTACGAACCTATTCCCTAACAACCTTCTTAAGCCTACTTAGCTTTGAAAAAAATGCCTCCATGCAAGAACTACCCATAAGATACATATATTGCATCCATGATTGTCAGATCAGCTAGTAGAAATCCAAATCCTCTACCCAAGTACGACTACAATTTCAAGGTAACCCCTTTCATAGTCTATCTATATGCCACTAGAGGATGATAGGAGTGTGGTCACAAAGTATAGTTGGAGGCACCCATGATGCATGTGACCTAATTTCTCTAGTAAGTTCTCATGCACAAGGAAACGATCCAAGTGTTTTGTGATGTTTTGAGGGGAAGCATGGCCATTTCTCCATGTCAAAAAATAGGGATAGGTCATGTGTCCAAAAAAAAATTCTCCACAAATAGATCCTTATAATATAAACCCATAGGATCCCTTTTTCATTTAGAGCCCCAACATTTCTCACCGAAGACCGTTATGTTCATGTCCCCAACAATGATCAATGATTTGATCTTCATGATGTCACAATCATCCATTCTTTACCAAAGTTATCTTCGTGAGTTGTATGGAGCATATATGTTGAGGATATGTATGAGGTATGCAGAACCATGAACAAAACTCGTCAGTAAAATATCTGCAAAAAATTTGTAAGCCATAAAGTCAACCAAGTTGAGATTCCATAATGAAACCATACCACTAGAAAGACCATAGGAATATGTCGAGACAATCTTCCATATAGGACTTAACTTTAGGAAAAAAATCCCTAGCCGTAGCCCCCATGACCATCGTTTCCTATATCAGAATAACCATAGGACCTATCAAGTTAATTAAGTATTTAAGGGAATCCCGTTTTGGGGCATTCCCCAAAACCCAAAGATTTAGGGATATTATCTTCATCAGGAAACATTATCAACATGAACAAATGCTCTAAGGTTATGCGACTTTGAAATGTCCATAATAGGGACCTCATGTAGGATAAATCATTAGAAAAGTCCAAAGTATTTTTAACTAATTTCCCCCCCCCCCCCCCCCCCCCCGTGACGATATCCTGACCCTAACAGCGAGGTTAAATTTTTCCAAATAGTTACATTCATAGAAGAGTTTGGATTGATGATGGGTGTTGGGAACGGGTCCCCTAGGGTGAATTTTGGGGTTAAAAGCCCAAGTTTTGTGTAAAGAATGTAAAGTCTCCGCATTTTGTGTTCGTGGAGCATGAAGATATAAACAGTCAAAAAGGGTTTATGCCCTTAGTTTAGATATTTTGTGTCGGCTTGATGAGATCCGCCCTTGGTCTGTGGACCATGGGATTGTATAAAAGGGGAGTCTTAGAAGAGTCTAAGCAGGGTGGATAAGTTATTGGTAGAATTCTGAGTAAGTTTATGGGTTTGTGAGAGCTAAGAGCAAAGATTCTTAGCGTAGGAAGAGGCTCTGCAACTGAGTGCGCAGAGACCTAGGGTAGAAGTCCGTAACTGAGTGCGTGGACCCCTGCAAATGCGTGCACAGGATAGTCAGAGACAATACTAGAAATCTAGATTATCAATAAAGAGAAGTATTCTGGAATTATCCATGCATGCATTATTTTACTTATGTTATGAATGTAGCAATTATGTTGTGTTGAATACTGAGATTATGAATTAATGCTATATTGATGCACGAATCTATGTATTTTACTTTGTCATACAAACGCAAGTAAGAATATCTATTTACACGAAGATAACTATAATGCATGTTAAAGTTAACCAATGCTTAAGCAAATCTGAGTAAATATAGAAGTAAGAGTAATTACAGAGGCGTGTAAGTAACTGATCTATCTCTTTAGGATCCACAAAGGATGATCAGAGACTTTCACAGAGGCTTCAAGGAAAAATAAGATAAATACCTTGATAAGTCCTAAAGGGCTTATAGGTTTGTGTGAAGGAAGGGTTAGAACAAATAACCGACATCACAACCATCTCAGGGTGTGGAAACTTGGTTCTTGTGTCCCCCCATACTACTTTGGGTGAGACTTCAGTCCGCGCTCTATGGACTGACGCCGAAAGGGCCAATAGTGTATGGATTTGCTTGGCTGCTTAATGCTGAACCTGGGTTAGGGCCCATCAAGCCAACAAATGGTTCCATTGCCGGGACCAAGATCTGCATAACGAGATGTGTAATGTCACATCATTGGAATCCAACTAAGAAGGAGATTAGAGACTGGTTGGATAGAAAGATCCACGAATTCACAGTGCAGGAAAATAGGAATCCGTGATTAACGAAAGAATAGTGGTTGGATAGATATCTGTACACAGAGATACATGAAATCTTCTTCTGTTCCTTCCCGATTGAATTATACGAGTGGATCGCAAAGTTGGCAGATAGCTAAGGGAGGTGGAGGCTTGACGGTCTGATTGTCTGGACCATAGAGTTAGTGCGGAGATTGGAAGCCTCTGATGATAAGATTGTGCGTGCTATCGATCATTGGCTCGATCGTATCATAGGAGGATTTGTGACAAAGTTCGCAGTCGATAAGTGGGTCAGTTATAGTGAAGCAGAGCATCGCTTCTTCAAAGGGCCACGAGGTAAGTACTTAAAATCATTAAATACTTTGATTACGATGTTATTGTATGAAAAGCGGGTTATGCAGTTACCTTGATGTTTGGGTCTACACAAAGTAGAAGGACTTTCAGGGACGAAGAAAGAAAAGGCCCTAAATATAGCCCACTTATTGAACCTCCTCTGGGTGATGACGAGGGAGCAGCACAGGCTTCTCCACGGAGCGCTATTCAGTTGATAAAGCAAGGGTTCCCGCAAATACCTCATCCACCCATGTCAACCCATCTTCACCTCCACCGCTTACACCCTCACCCACACCACCTCCACCTCTGCCACTGTTCAATATGCCGAACTTCGTAAAGCAACTTGTATTCAAGGGCATGGGAAATGAAGATACGGACCAGTTTCGGTTCGTCGTGAAGGCTTTATGGGAAGCTCAGGGTATCACAGATGATCACATGAAGAAAGAAATGTTGGTTAGTGCTTTGCAAGACCATGCACTAACTTGGTACATCAAGTACTACACAGATAACTCGATGTCCGCGTTGGGAGATATCCAAACTGCACTGAATAAGGAATTCAGTGGACCTAAGTCTGAATTGTAATCAATTGTGGGATTCAAAGAGATCATGATGAACCCTGGTGAGACACCCTGGGATTTGGATCAGATATTGAAGTATACAATCCTTGAGGCTAACATGAATCAGACTAATGGGCAGCACTGCGAATGGTTTGTGGCCTCGCTCATGCCTCATCTAAGGGTTGGCTATCACAACAGAAGACTGGGTCCCAGGCGGAAGCTTTGGAAATCACGATGAGATTGTATGAGACACCAATGCAGGATACTAATTTGGGAGTTCAGTAGATTCATGCGCAGTTGCAGAACATTTTCCTTGAAATGTAGAGTCTAAAAAAAGACAAAACAACTCGGCCAGAGGCGTGAGAAGAAGCCTGGTGCCTAAAGTGCAAAAGCCAGGGGCATGATATGGATCACTGTCTAGTTTTCACAAATTATGTTGCAGCAGTGGGACCAATGCCTCTGAGGTTGGAAGTTGTGAATAGGCCAATTACATGTCCCATGCTATTGTGTGCTATCTGTCAGGTAGCTAGGAAACATGCGACAAACAATTTCCATTTGTTGTAGAAATTCGTATAGACACTGCAACAAATCTTCTATAACTTCTATCACTTAGTGGGTCATGATGAGCACAATTGTCGGAGTTATGAACTAATGATGGAAAAGACACATGCATACAGGGTGCAGGCAGAAACGTGGTCTCTGGACCAAGGCACTAGAGTGCGAGGCGAGTATCAGGGGTGTGGACAAGGCCGAGGTGGAGGAGGACCTGGTAGAGGTTGAGGGCAGTTTATTTGTTACAATTGTGGAGGACCAAGACACTACGGGTGAGATTGCCTAAATCTAACGCGGCTGTCATGCTGCTATTGTACTTAGTTTGACCATGCGATGAAGAATTTCCCTATATTGTTAGCTAAGATACGCGAGAAGGGGGTGTAGCCTCAAAAACTAACTCAAAACCTACAGATGATGAGGGTTGAGCCTCGTGAGGAAGACCCTAAGGTAAATATTGTGTTGTGGAGTGGAGCGACGATTGGTGAGGATAAGGGGAAGCAGCTTGAAGAAGGTGAGTGGGTTTGCAAAGCACCAGAAAGGGAGATCGGGTTTGATTTAGAATGTGCAAAAGAAACATTTATGGAAGCGAAGAAAATTTTTGCAAAGGCCTCTACCTCAGGGAGTCAAGAGAAGCCGACTGAAGAAATGGACTCGTCCATGATTACCATGTTCTTGGAGAACTACATGAAATTGCTACACGATAGCAAGGCGGTGAAGGGGCTACAGGAGCTGATCAATAGGTGCGCTAGAAAGGAAAATGCTACTGACGGACCGTGCATAGTTAGGAATCTTGGTAAGCATAAGGCAAGAACTGGACGTGAGATGAGACTCACCACACAGATCAGAGAATACGAAATGGACCAACTTATCTTGGACCTAGGGTCCGAGGCGAACGTTTTGCTGAAACAAACATGGGAGAGAATGGGGAGACCTATGCTACAGTGGTATCTGATTTAGTTAAGGATGGAGAATCAACAGAAAATCATTCCAATGGGGATGTCGTAGGCGGTAACAGTTGATATCGAAGGCGCGAGCACACTAGTTGATTTTGAAGTGATAGAGATTGTGGATGACAGTAATCCCTACCCCACACTCCTTGGGATCGATTGGGACACTGACGTGAATGGGGTAATCAATCTGAAGAAGTGAAAGATTATATTTGAGAAGAAATTGCTCCATGTAGTGGTGCCACTGGACACTGCAGAAGGACCGCGCTATACTAAACCAGTCCGCGATTATGAAAGTGATGATGATTTGGACCAGATTTACAAGATAACGATGCGAGATTAGGATTGAGTGAATCTGACAGTAGATGGACGTATTTGATGGGATCATTTCTGTTTTGATGGAGAAGTGTTAGAACAGGTTGAAGTCGATGTTAAAAAAATGACTCAAAAATTTTCAGATGAAGTCTGAAATTTGTATTTTGATTACTCCACTTGTGAGATGGGTTTTGGGGCAGGCATTTGGATTGTTCCGCCAGATTGTACTAGTCATTTTCATTCATACAAATTGTAATTTGATTGTACAAATAACGTGGCAGAATATGAAGCTCTAATTATCAGGCTAAACTTATTAAGAGAGCAGGAAGCGAAGAAAATTCATATTTTTGGATATTCTAAGCTAATTATGAATCAAGTTAAAGGAACTTATCAAACCAGACACCCAAGGATGAGAGCCTACTAGAACGAGGTATGGGATTTGTTTTCAAGTTTTTTCTCTTAGCATGAAGTCTCTATCGTTCCTAGAGAAGAAAATGGAATTGCAGACTCTCTAGCAACAACTGCTAGTGCATTTAGAATTCTGATTTATCCTAATGAAATTTATGAGATCAATGTGAGACATAGGCCTTTTATCCTGGACAATACTAGGCACTAGAGGGTGTTTGACGATGATCAAGAAATTAGAATATTTCTTAAAAGAACTGATGAGTTTCTTAGCACTCCAATTGACAAAGATGAAGATGAGACCACAGAGACTGATACTGAAACAACAACCTTCTTGAATATTGTTGTTGGACATGATATAATTCACTTAGGTAATAATATAATCCCTAGAGGTTTAGTTCCTTTAGAGATATTATTTGATTAAATTGATGTGGCAGTTAAGCCTAGAATCCTGCCAAGTGATGGGGAGATGGAAGACTAGAATTTGGGAACTGAAGATAATCCAAATATGGTCAATGTTTATAACACTTTCAAACCAGAGCAAAAGTTGAAGTATGCAGAAACTTGTTAAAGGTGTTTGGAAATGTATTTGCTTGGAGATATTAGGACTTAAAGGACTATGAAAAAACTGTCATCCAACATACTATACCACTCAAGGAAAATGAGAAGCCCTTTAAACAGAAGTTAAGGAGGATCAATCCAAAGTTGTTGTCGTTGATTGAAAAAGAGGTGAAGATATTGTTGGCTGCAAAAATCACCATTCCACTAAGATTCTCAAATTGGATAGAAAACTTGGTACAAGTCAGGAAAAAGACCAAGAAATTTGCCTGTGCGTTGATTTCAAAAAGTTAAATAAAGTCTCTTTGAAGGATAGTTATCCTTTACCAAAAATGGATCACATTCTATTAAAAGTGGTTGGATCATAAAGGATTTCCATGCTGGACGAGTTTTTGGGATATAATCAGATCCCAGTTAATCCAAAAGATTAGGACAATACTGCTTTCACCACACCATGGGGCACATTTATGTATTCAAAAGTTCCACTTAGACTCATGAATGCTAGAGCCACCTTCTAGAGAGCGATGGATATCACTTTCGTTCATCAACGAGATAAGTTTGCTGTAAATTATCTAGATGATATAACCTTTTCAAAATCTGAATCTGCTCATTTAAACATTTGAGGATAGTCTTCACTAAGTGCGGGTTGTTGAAAATAGCAACAAGAAATGTTAAAAATAGAATCTAGAAATTCTAATTTAATTTGTCCTTGAATTAACTTTAGAATTAAAATCGATTTATATTCTCATAACAACTTGTGAATAGTTAATTAAGTTTAATTAACTTAGGAATTTCAAGTTGGAAGTCTTTATGTAGTCATGCATATGTTGTCCCTAAGTTTTAGGGGTCCAAGAGAGTTTAAATTGAGTTGTAATTAGATTAACTCAGTTTACTGAGTTATGGTCAGTTAAATTAGTTCTAATTGTTTGTGGAACTAATAGAGGACTAACAGTTAGTTGGTGCACTGGTGCATCCACAAGTGTTACTCCAATTAAATGAAGATTCATTCATGAGAAACTCATGCATGTTAGTTTAGAGAAAGACCCAGTTGAGACTAGAGTGTAGGGATAGTGTATTATCATTTGTATGATTTACTGAGTTGTAAATATCATGCATGCAATCAGAGAAGGCCCTATGTTTGGATTGCGCAGTTTTGGAAGCATGAATTCCCTTTAAATACGGGCTATTCATCCTAGGAAGTGTGCAAAGAAATAGGGGCTTGGAGAGCTACAGAATAGGCTAAGGATTTGGCTTGAGCTAGCTTGTGAGCTGAGAGTTGATTATACTTGTGCAAGGATTGTTCTTGTGAGAACAAGCATTGTATTCTCATCTTGGATTTCTATTAATGCAATATATATAGTAATGATTTTGAGTTGTGGCTTTCCCCAGATACATATTGTATTATGTGCCATTGATTATCTTCCTCTTGTCGATTACTATTTTCATTGATCTTTATGGGCTTCCACTGTAAAGAGTAGAGTAGATTCTTGTCTTGTGTTTTAGGAAATTACATCAGTTGTGAACCTAAAGGAAATTCTACATGGTATCGAAGTTGAATTCAATATACTAGAGGATATTTCGAAGTTTTGAGTTTTGGGTTATAGGGGAAATTTGAATTTGCAATACATACTTCAGGATCGGCAGATGGCATTCTACGGTTTGTAGCTTGAGTATGCCTTGGATGGCAGCTTGAATTACATAGTCTGGAAGGACATAATGGAGGTTATGTTGGAGGATAATGGCTTGAAGGAATTCATTGATCAAGACATTCCTAAGCCACCAGCATTAGATGCAAAAGATCTGGCCAAATGGAAGAAGTGTGTGGCAAGGGCGAGGTGAATTATCCTTGAGGGAGTTCGAGACCACATTGTCTCAAGTCTCCATGGAAAGGAAACTCCACCTATTATGTGGAAAGAATTGGCAGATCTGTTTCATAACAACAGTGACCGTAGGAAGCTGGAACTAAGGGAACAACTTCAAAAAATCAAGATGGAGGTGGGTGACTCAATTCCAAATTATTTGACCAAGTTCACTCATTTTCAAGATGAGCTTGGAAGTGTTGGAATAACTATTGTCAATAATAATATGGTGAGCCTAGCTCTTCTAGGACTTCCCAAGAGTTGGCATAGTTATCAAGACTCCATCAATGGGAGGGAGAAGCTGCTAGATTGGGAATGACTGTGGTTGGATTTGGTACAAGAGGAGTTTTTACGGAACACCAGAGATGGGACCACTTTCAAGGAAGTGGAAGAGGAATTTTCCTTAGCGAGTAAGGAAAAGAAGGCCAAGGAAAAGAAGTCCCAAGGCGAGGCAGGTGACAAGAAGATAGACTTGTCGAAAGTCAAGTCTTTTCACTATCAAGAGCATGTGCACTATGCCATAACTTTACCACAAAAGAAAGCAAGCAAGAAAGAGCATGTAGTAGCTGCAGCAAGTGAAGCACTAGCTTCACAATTTGAACTTGATTTCACTCTCATTGCATGCATGGCCAACACTATCATGGGAGGCATGTGGTATTTTGACAGCGGTGCCTCATTCCACATGAAAGGGAACAAAAATCTCTTTATTGATTTTGAGGAGAAAGACCTCAAGAAGAGCATAAATTTTGGAGATGATGGGAGGTATAGAGCTACCAGGATCAGTACGGTTACCTTTCAGAGGGAGTCTGGCTCCCCTCTTAGGATCACAGATGCGATGTATGTTCCAGGACTAAAGAAGAATATTGTTTCAGTCGTGTCACTGGAATATTGTGGCTATGATGTGAGTTTTAGAAAGGGAAAGGTTTTCCTTAGACACATTGCCATGGGACAGATGAAACATATTGGTGTGTGGGTCAAGAACCTATATGCACTTGAGGTACAATATGCATGCAAAGCCTTGAGGAGCAAGGCAAAGGTTAGAGACTTGGTGGTTGAGAGGGAGAGTGAATTACCTCTCAACATGCAACCCCAGAAGAAGCCTCATAAGCAGTCTCACACAATTGTGGGGTAGCCACAATTGGAGAAGTTGAGAGGAGACCGAGTGGAGATATTCACTCAAGCAAAGAAGAATCAGTCTCAAACAATGGTGGAGCAGCAACAATTGGAGAAGCAGAGAGGATATCGAGTGGAGGCATCCACTCATGCAGAGATCTCCAGTAGGGGGAATTTTGAGCCAAGTGGGTAGAGGGAGCACATGCATCCATACCTCCATGTGTGAGGTGGGGCGATGTGAAGCGATAGTCCATTGAGAGGTTTTATTTCATGGAACGTACCTTGCTACGGGAGCCCAAAGTACACAGTAGCAGGAGGAATTAGTGGTGGTTGATGCAGTCAGAGATCATAGTGATAGAGGCTAGAGCAATAAGATACTGAAGAGAGCAGAGAAGAGTTGACAAAAAAGTCAGCAAAAGCATAGAGTTTTCAGTTGATAGAGGAAGTAGCAGTCAGAGAGTTTGGTGACATATGCATCAAGCTGATTCAGGTTGGATGTTTTCTTTTTTGGTTTCAAGAGTTGTTGTAGCAAAATCACTAAAAAGAAGTGTTGCATGCAAAACATTCCAAAGGTTCAGGATCGGGATAAGTTGAATTCCTTTCTTATTTAGAGGGAGTGTTGAAAATAACAAGAAGAAATGTTAAAAATAGAATTCCAATTTAATTTTTCCTTGAATTAAATTGTGAATTAAAAACGAATTATATTGTCATAGCAAATTGTAAATAGTTAATTAAGTTTAATTAACTTAATTAACTTAGGAATTTAGAGTTGGAAGTCTTTCCGTAGTCATTTATATGTTCTCACTAAGTTTTATGGGTCCACGATGAGTTTAAATTGAGTTGTAATTAGATTAACTCAGTTTACTGAGTTATGGTCAATTAAATTAGTTCTAACTATTTGTGGAACTAATGGAGGACTAACAATCAATTGGTGCACTAGTGCATCCACAAGTGTTACTCCAGTTAACTGAATATTCCCTCATGAGAAATTCATGCATGTCAGTTTAGAGAAAGACCCAGTTGAGACTAGAGTGCAGGGATAGTGTACTATTAATTGTATGATTTACTGAGTTGTAAATATCATGCGTGCAATTAGAGAAGGACCTATGTTTGGATTGTGCAGTTTTGGAAGCATGAATTCCCTTTAAATACAGTCTATTCATCCTAGGAAGTGTGCAAGGAAATAGGGGCTTGGAGAATTGCAGAATAGGCTAAGGATTTGGATTGAGGTAGTTTGTGAGCTGAGAGTTAATTGTACTTTTGCAAGGATTTTTCTTGTGAGAACAGGCATTGTATTCTCATCTTGGATTTTTTATTAAGGCAATATAGATAATAGGGATTTTGAGTTGTGGCTTTCCCCAGATACATATTGTGTTATGTGCCAATGATTATCTTACTCTTGTCGATTATTGTTTTCATTGATCTTTATGGGCTTCCATTGTAAAGAGTAGATTATACTCTTCTCTTGTGTTTTAAGAAATTACATGAGTTGTGAATCTACAAGAAATTATACACAGGTGGTTTGGAGTTTCTTTAAATTCAGGGAAAAAAAAAAAACATAATAATAATATATATATAAAAATAATAATAAAAAATAAATAAATAAACAAACAAAAAAACACACAAAACAAAAACCAAAAAAACAAAAAACAAAAAAAAAAAAAAAAACAAAAAACAAAAAACAAAAACAAAAACAAAAACAAAAAACAAAACAAAAACAAAAAAAACAAAATCCCATTTCGCTATGAAGGAGGGGCAGTTGTTGGATCACATAGTACCAAAGGAGGTCATTGAGATAAATCACAACTAAGTGACAGTAATACAAAAGATTAAACAGCTAAGAAACAAGAAAGAAGTGTAGTCATTTCTAGGCAAGGTAAATTTTTTGCAAAGATTTATTTTAGATTTTGCAAAGATTTTGAAGGTGGAGCCAAACATGCTTAAGAAAGGACTGAGATTAAATGGACTGAACAAGCTAAGGCATCATTTAGTGATGTCAAAAAGGCTTTAGGTCAAGCTCCTTTACTCACTAGTCTAGATTTCTCTAAATATTTTGTAATTCTTTCATTTTCTTTTGAGCACACAACCTCTGGTGTTTTACTTAAGAAGAATGGGGAAGGTCAGGAACAACCCATTTCATTTTTTAGTAGGGCATTGAGAGATGTTGAACTAAAATAAAAAATAATGGACAAATAGGCATATGCATTGATTAAATCACTCAAAGATTTTAGGGTCTTTATACTTCATTCTCACATGATTGCCTATGTACTAGACGATATAATAAAAAGTATTCTGATCCAACCTAATACTGATGGAAGGAGGGGGAAGTGGATTGCTAAGATGTTAGAATTTGATTTGGAAATCAATCCTACTAAATTAATCAAAGGACAGGGTTTAGCTAGGGTAATGACTGAAACAAATCTTGATACCTTTGATGTGAATTCAAATATGGAATTATCATATTTTCCAGAGGATGAGTCAGTGGTTAAAGTGGATGATCGTTTAAGATATTGTGCATGGCATATTGATGTCATTTACATATTACAGAATCTACGAGTGGCATCGGGGAAAAATAAAGCTCGGACCTGATTTTTAGGGCTCAAATTTGTTGAATATTGTCTTTTGGATGGTTATCTATTTTGGAAAGATCTTCAAGGCATCTTATTGAACTGCTTATTAGAAGATGAAGCCAAAGCAATGATCAAAGAATTTCATGAAGGAGCATGTGGAGGACTTCATTACTAGAAGGCTACTATTGATAATATTTTGATAATATGATTCTACTAGCCTACGGTTTTTTCTGAAGTCAGAAAGGAAGTTGCAGTCTGCCATAAATGTCAGTTGTTTGAAGGCAAAGACAAATTAAAGTCTTTACTTTTGAAACCCATTTCTATAGAAGCACCATTTCAGCAATGGGGCCTTGAATTCATAGGTGAAATTCATCTGACGTCCTCATCACAACACATATGGATCTTAACAGGAACGGATTACTTTACCAAATGGATTGAGGTACTTCCAAGCAGGAACGCTATTGATCTCATTGTTATTCAAATTTTAGAAAAAAAATATTTTCAAGTTTGGTAGTCCAAAGAGAATTATTATTGATAATGCACAGTGTTTCAAATCTAAAAGACTAATAAAATTCTATGATGAGTACCATATTAAACTTAGTCATTACACAACTTATTACCCTCAAGGTAATGGATTGGTTGAGTCCTCAAATAAAAGTCTTATCATAATTATCAAAAATATGTTAGAAGACAATAACAAGGCTTGGCATACAAAATTTAAGTTTGCTTTGTGGGCAGACAGAATCAATACTAAAAGGTCAATAGGTACTACCCCTTTTCAGTTAGTATACAGTGTTGATGCAACATTCCTAGTTTCAATTGGAATTCCTGTTATGAGGTATTTATAGGAATTATGGGAAGAACTTAATCATCTACAAAGGAGGATAAATCAGTTAATAGAGGTACAAGAGGATAGAGAGAAGGTGTATGAAAAGTCTCAAAAAGTTTAGAATCAAATCAGGATTTTTTTTTATAAAAAGACAAGGAGATGATTTTAAGTGCCTAAACCTAGTTTTGAAATGGGATGCTCAGATTGAGGATATAGGTAACCATAGGAAGTTTGATAGCATCTAGAAAGTTCCATACAAAATCGCAACTTTCCATGGTAAGAACAATTTCATCTTAGAATATTTGGAAGGAGTGTTGCTGCCAGGAGATCCAGCCAATGGACGTTTCTTGAAACAAAGAATGTTTCAAATTTCATTGTAAATATCCATATTTTTTAAAGTCATTACAGGTGTATATGAGAATTCTTAAGAACTTGAGTCCCGACGAGAAGGCCCTAAGGTTTTGATGATGTTTATCATAGAATAAATTTGTTTTGCAGCAATTATGTTTTTGTTTTCAAAATCCCAGAATCTATAAAAATAGCATATTTTACAAAGATGGTTTTTCTTTATTTAGAGTTTGTCAGCGTATTGTTGTAGAGCCTCATGAATGCTTCATTTTAACACTCTCCCTTACCAATTTTTCCTCTCTTTGACCATCATCATCAAAGTAAAAGGAATCAAACTACAAGGTTTTTGGCATGGTAAGGTATTTAATTGTCTTATCTTTCATATTTAATAATGTTCCTTATTATTGAATTAATGTTTATATTAGCTATCCAATTCATGTAATTCTGCAGCTAATCTATGTTTCTATAGACAATTCCAAGGTTTATCAAGATCTTAGGTTCCAGCTAAGAGGAGAAAGATATGACTATGTGGAGATTGGTCCCTTTAATGATTTCATCCTATTCATTTGAACCAGATCATCAAAGGATTGCTTGATTGTGCGGTCAAAGGGTAAAAGTTGACATGTTGCTGAACAGGTGAGTGAGAGTTTGAAATCCTTGTGCTTCACAATTTTCTTTACCAAATATAAAATCATGAGAAAGTGATATTTTGATATCTGTTAGAAGCTAAAATTAAAACTTCGTTAGCTAAGGTCAGTAATGAGCCTCGGTATTGCAACAAGAATGTTGCAACTCCCAAGGCTACCAACTTTAATTATCAACCCCGTGTTCATACAAACTTAATAGGTATTGAAACTATATGTGCAACATACAATGTGTACTTCCTTTGCTATGATAATGTAATGGAATGCATGTACTAAAATCAAATCCTAAACTAATTGCAAAAAATGAAATGCTCGAAATGTAAATCTTAATCTATTGCAAGAAAGAAAGTACAAGGAAAGAAAACTATTCTAATTGCATAAAGTAAATATCATGAACTAAATCTAAACCATTACATTTCAAAGAGTTTACATCCGTTAACAAAGTTCATTGGATGTGACAATCAAGAAAATCATCATTGTATCCATAAATTTGTCCATTAGCCCAAATCGTTGAAATGTTTTGAATGGGTAAAGAGGCAAGTCCTAAGTGATCTTTAGTCTTCCCTAATAATTTATTTAGAGCATATGGGTTTTGATTCAACCCTAAGGGATCATAACCAAGCTTCTTGAGCAAATATGGGCAAGTATATACACGTTGGAAGAGTACTACAGGAAACAACAGATTTACTGCAAGAAATTATAATTCACCAAGTGAGCAAGCATATCAAATCAAAATTGGATGGGACAATTTTTTTTATTAACTAGTATGTCTTAGGTCTCCATTCCAAGTAGAATCACTCAAAAATACATTTATTAACCCATGCTAAAAAATAGTAGAAAATTACTAGTCTAAAATCTAGAGATTAGAGAACTAGTGAGCTAGTACATCTATCAAATTCCTAACCTAATCAAGTGAAAATGCAATAGGGTAATTTTTTTTATTAACTAGAGTTTTTTTGTGATCTAATGGAAGTGTATCAACTCGATTGAATCTTGTTAGCATGCTCTAAAAAAAGCATAAATTTATTGTTATTTGCCACAAGGGACTTCCAAAAATCTAGATTCGAGAATAAACAAACTAATCCAAGTAGCTCAATGATTAATATGACCTTCCAAATTTGTTCCAATGATGAAATGATGCTTGTGATCCTAAAAAAAAACTTACTTCAACCATTTAACCCAATCATACAACAAAAAATCATTAATACTAAAAGCAAAATAGAAAACAAGAACAAGAGATGCATGTGAATAAGAAGTGAAAAGAAGAAAAGTAAATTATACAAAAAGGCTCTGAGGCTCCTGGGATGGCCAAGCCCACGGAAAATCAGAGTCATATATGGATGATACCAAGATTTGGAAGCTGAACATGGCACCAATCTTCATTATTTCCATCAATACAATTACATCCCTGCAAGAAATGAAAGTGGAGTCACAAAAATACGAGTTCTCTCCATAAGAAGACTAATAAAAATCAACCCCTAGAGGCAAATTCGACTTGGTAATTTTACAAAATGATTAGGAATCATTCTCCATGAAATGAGGAAGCTTTACCCACCAAAATCCCTTGATTAGTGGATATGGTTCCTAATACTAGGAATCTGCATTAAATGGTAGGCAACACATTCCTAGATTTTCTCAATCATTGGAGCTCCACAATCTGTGCCATAATTATATAATATTTTGTTGATTAATTATTTAATATTAATCCTCTTGTAGTAGGGAGTAGGTCCCTAGATTATCTCCTCCTCCAAATATCCATAATCTACCCAATATTCTCATAATATTCCACAAAAATAAATAATATTAGGCACAAATATACAATTATCCATAAACCTTCTTAATGAACATATTAAAGTTAAAAATACATTATCTAATGCAAATATAGGGGTTCAATGTGTTGAAGGATGGTCATATGGGCCTTAATTTATGTCTAATTTGGAGGCACATCAGGAGGCATAAAAGCCTCAAACAGTTATTGACACAGGCTTTTATAAATATTGTGCATCAAACATAAACATGAGGTTAATTTTTATATGCGACAATATTGTTTTAAACTTTGTTTTTACCTATTAATGAAGAATGAAGTTTTGATGCATAGCTGACTATTCGATTAAAGTTCTGTGACCACCTGTTTGTGGAGGGCCTCTGCAAAAAGTGAAGGTTTGATCCGGATTTAAACAGGAATGCAATAAAATACAGAGATAACCATATGCACAAAGATGCAGCGGAAATAATGCTTCATTTCATTAATGGAAAATACCGAAATATGCTTACAACCAGAATTGGAAATAAAGTAGCTAGGGCGATGGTAGCTTATCTCTGAGAAGAGATGTGCGGCTACATGCCTCTGAACTGTTCCGAACTATGTTTACAATGAGGCTCGAAGGCCTATTTATTATTGAGAAACAATGGAAAGCCCTTCACATTCCAAAACCTAACCCTAGAAGATGAAACGCCAAATTGTGGGCCCCGTTTTGGGGTGAGTTGGACAGCCAACTTCTTGGGTTCACGAATTGGTCGTATTATCTCCGTTTGATGCGCATGATAGCCCGTTGGAAAGATCTCTCCGAGGACTACGACGGAAAAGACAATTTTTATCAATAAAATTGCTAGCCGTAGATTTCCCAAAAAACGTCGTTTAGGGCCTCAAAACGGCTCCGGAAGTTTAGGACCCAGAACTGCTAAAAATAGTAAACTGTGCTATAATTAAGGAAACTAAAAGAGACAGTTGTGGGGGTCCAAATGGGATAGGTGGGTGGCTACCAACATCCACCTGGATCATTCCTCCCCCCTTAGGAAGCAATGGTCCCCATTGCGTTGAGTTCCTCCTTGAGATGAGGAAGCTTCTGCTCAGCTGGGTCTCTGGTGAGCTGTTCTGCAATCTCTGATGTTTCCAGAAATGGTGGGAAGCATGGTCGACGATGGTCCACATTGAACAACCGGTGCAAGTGAAGGAATGGAAGAATGATGTGCTTCAAAGCATTGTTTCCCACAGCCTTGTTACTGGTGTAAGGACCATGTCGAAGTGGTCTGAGTTTCTGATGGGTTCTGGTAAGGCGTTCTCTCTGCAGATGTAACCAAACTTTGTCGCCCACCTGAAACTTGTGTGGTACCCCTCTGGGTAAGGAGAAGTTGTTCCTGTGTTCTGTCATGACTGTATTCCTTTGTTGCTGCTGCTGCGTAGAGGAACCCTGCGTGGGGGTCATGGATGTAGCAACGATCTTCCCCTTACTTTGGGAGTGAACCATACAGATGAATTTCCTGGTTTGTGATATGAGCTTGCTGCCTTTCTTAGCAGTGATCAAAGAGGTGGCAGTAGGTGGGTCTATCTCTGGTATCCTGTATAATGAATTACTCAAAGGAAAAATGACAGCACGAGGCCTTGACTCATACACAGCATGTCGCCTCCACAAGTATGGTTGGCCTAATAATACATCACAAACATCCAGAGGTGTAACATCACACAATACCTCGTCTGTGAATGGCTTGATGCTGTAGGGAAGGCGGCACTGCTGGCGAACTTTGAGATCTCGTCGTTCATGAAGCCACCTAATACTGTATGGCTGTGGGTGTGGTGTAGTTGGTAGGCCCAACCGCTTCACGACCTCTGCTGAAATCAGGTTCTTTTGGCTCCCACTATCAACAATGAATTGCAGCGGCGAAGCCTTCACCCACATCTGTGAGTGGAAAAGACGTTCCCCCTCCTCTGGCTCTTCGGGCTCATTCTTCTGGATTTTGGCAGTGGCAACAGTGGCACTGGGATCCGCATCAATGATCTGCTTCCCTTTGCCATTCCCCTTGTCGGGTTCTGGCTCAGGATCGGAACATGTATCTGATTCGGAAGCCTTCAACTCGGCCACCAATGACTGCTTGGTCCGACACTCACTTGTGTTATGAGTGGGACTCTTGTGGAAATCACACCACTTTCCTGTGTCCTTCTTCGGCTTCGTAGTGTTGTTCTTTTCTTGCGGCTTCGATGGGTTGTCTTGGGTCACCCGCCTTGGCTTTGTCCTTTGGACTTCAGATTTGCAGATCCAAAGTCTCGCTTCTTCTGTTTGAAATTTTTCTCGATTTTGATAGCGTATCGGTATGTTGTGCCGAGTGAGGAGATGTTCAAGAACTCCATCTCTTCCTGGATGAATCTATGTAGGCAGCCACAGTATTTGAGTACCAGATGCAGCTCAGAATATTTAATACCAACTGTGTGCAAAGGGTATGAAAATTGTTTTTGAACTCCGGCACATCTTGGTCTCGTCCCTGCTGCAGTGTGGTCCATTTGATGTATTTGTCCTCATAGCTTTTGACAG
>APFE030644659.1:0-16313 GCA_000404065.3 Pinus taeda | reverse complement strand
AAAATGTAGTTTTATATTCCCATGAAGCACTCATGTTGTTCATGTATTAAGATGCCTAAGTCTATCTTAAAAGGAGAAATGATACGTGGGTTTTGATTTAAAAAAAACAGTGCTGTATTCCCACGAAGCACTTGTCTAGTACATGTATTAAAACATCTTGGTGTGTCTTAAGAATAGCACTACTATAGGGTTTTTTATTTAAAAAAAAAATGTGGTGTTATATTCCCATGAAGCACTAGTGTTGTTCATGTATTAAAATGCCCCGATGCATCATAGAAAGAGCATCATTAGGGGATTCTGAGTTTAAAAAAAATGCAATGCTAGATTCCGACGAAGCACCAATGTAGTTAATGTATTGAAACAGCCCTGTCGGTATTAATAAGCGAACCACTATAGGTTTCTTAATTTAAAAGAAATAGTGGTGCTCTTTGAAATAGTACACACTGGTTCTGTTATAATAACGCACTGAAATTGGGCTAAACAAAAAAACATATCGGCCGTAAATTTTATTTTTACTATTTGCAGTGTCGTAAACTTCTGAAGCACTGGTGCCACTCTCACCTCATGTAAGAACCCTACTATTGGTGCTTCTCTTTCTCACCTTCTTTCAGTATCATGCTTAGTGCATGGATTTAAAATTTTCTCAAATGATGGTGAAATTTCTTTTTCTAATTTATGTGTCAACGATGTCTCCCCGACGACCAAATGTCTAGGTAATGTTTATGTTTCTCTCTAGTTTAATTTTTTAGTGGATTAAAATTGTAAATTAGGTCAAAAAATCCATTGCTTTTTAATTTTTTTACTACGTGGTGCATTCAACAGGTTAGGCTTGCAACAATAACAATGCACCTAGTAAATTTATATGGTCCATCGTAATTCGGTGCATGAACCTAACACACCGCATTGTTGTTGGTGTGTTTTGTAAATTACAACCCACTGATAAAAACTATAAATTGTACGTCAATGCATACATTTTTAGATTACTTGTCGTGCATATATATTTACCAAATTCACCACACAGAAAATATTAAAAAAATATAGTTCAATGTGTTCAATAAGGTGAACGTTCAATACTGGTGCAAAAAATGTTATAAGTACCCACTGATGTGCAAGGTTATCTCGACGCACTAGGGTGAAAATGTATGTATGTGAACCAAAAGTGATGCATCATATGTATGTATGCACTATTGTTGGTGTTGTTCTATTTTATAAAGCACTAGAGAAGATGCATTACTATTTTTTGAGCACACTAGGGATGCTTTTTTTCTTTTTAATTGAAAGTTATGTGTCCATATTTATAAATACATTTTTCATTTAATAAAAAATAAGTATGTTTTGTGTATGAGGATGATGTATATTATATGTCAATCATGTAGTAGAGACGTCAACAAAGGAAGCAGAAAAAATGTTAAAAGAATACAATGTTGTCCAACCATGGGAGGCATAAGAGAGGGAGAAGGATCTACACCCTAGCCCTATTAGCACAATGACCTGAGTGATCTTAAGGAATGTATGCCTCCTTAATTACTATGAGGAGGTTACATACTTGAAGGAACACTCTGGCTTGTTGGCACAACTAATCCATTTGTACAATGTCCACCAATAATATTTCTATGTCGATCCTAAGATGTGGTATAGGCCCTCTCAGGAGGACATATATTTTATCGCCCGCCTATCCAGAAGTGGGGAGGATTTTCGTGAGTTCCTTGATGTCCCCCATGGGGTCGCAACAGATATTCAGGTTGCCTACTCTTAGAGATATGTTGGGGGTCATGTAGTTTGTCCAACAGATTTTCAAGTGCATGGTGGATGACTATGGATTGCTTCTTTTCCTA
Source organism: Pinus taeda (assembly GCA_000404065.3). NCBI lineage: Eukaryota > Viridiplantae > Streptophyta > Pinopsida > Pinales > Pinaceae > Pinus > Pinus taeda. The sequence continues at coordinate 14,478 of APFE030644659.1, read as the reverse complement.
TGTAAGAGGTTACGTGTCTGTCATTATTAGTGACCACCATTTCTCTCAATATTAAAGATGGGAAGCACATTACTTGCACTCTTTTTTTTATTATTATTTGATGCAGGTGCCACGATGTATCTGATGGTCCACCATTTTATTCAAGCAGTTTTTGTAGGGCTTTAGATAAATTTGTGTGATGATACATGGGATGAAAAGCTTCTCTTTCACTTTAGAGCCTCTTTGTTTATTTTTTGAGAGTTATCTAGAGACGAGGACAACATTTGATTGTTTCCGTTCTAGGCCAATGACTAAGGTGTGAATGCTCATGTGGGCCCAGATGATGCCTAAGAGGGGGTTGCCGGAGTATCTGACTAGGATTTTCATTTGGGCACTAGAGCTACTGGCTAGTGAGGATGACCACATGTTTATCTTGGTGTCATGATCATACGTGCATGTTCTCACTCCTAGAGAAAACCTCCAGGTCGAGGAGAAGGGACAATGCCTAGGAAATCTTAATATATCTCAAGGATAGATATGTTCTGCTCAAGAATTAGATATAAAGTGAATAAATCTAGTTCGATTACTCTTCTCAAAGGTGAAATTAAATTTATACATGGGTATTATTTTTTTCTAAATAATTAATGCTTAGATTTGGTGGCTTACACAAACAAAGTTCAATTTCATTGGTAGTTGTATTATAGCTGAAGAGAAGAAATATATGAAAGAAATATAGTGTAGAGAGCTAGATGGAAACAAAATCCTATGCACTAACTCCTAGTAGAATCATGAACAATATAAAGGAAATGGAGTTCAAACACCATATAAAGCATTTAGTTCCTTTAATCCCACACATTACATGTGCGTTTCGCATAACATAACATAAGTAGATCTGTCGTTTAAGATTGAATCCAACAACTACAATTACACAATTTCTTAGCATAAATAAACACATGAAATAATAAACAAAGAGGGAATTACATAGATACAGATATTAGTGCTTGGAATCGCAAAAAACTTCTTCATTAATATTTAAGAGCGTCATACATCTTATAAGCTCTAGGAATTGAAAAAAATGTTGGAAAACTACAGCCTTTGGGATAGAAAATCGAACCCTTACTAATGAATTCTTCATCCCTTTTACAGGTTGAGAAAAGACAAGAATAATTACAAAAATATCTTGGATGTTATAGTTGTGTGAACTACACAACAGTTTGAGCATGCGACTAGCCTCACTGTCCTAATTATTACATAATAGACTTGTTTCTTTTCTTGAAAATGAAATATTAACAAAACTGCAGAAATATCTTCATCGTCGATTTCCTTGATTTTCTAAGGTGGAACCAAGGTCAATTATCCAGATTCGTGATGGGTTAATGATTTGGTCACATTTTTTCTCTTGTATTCCTTCCACGACTACCTATCAATATATGTGTTACTTTCTCCCTCTAATTTATTAAAACTACAGCTTTTGGAGTTGGCCCCAATTGTATGGCACTTCATTTCAACCATCGGGATCGAAATACCTGTAAAAATCAGAACCAAGAGTCTATATTTTAGGGGAAGAAATAAACAAGAAACCATTAGAAAACAACACCGTATACCATGATCTCGTGTCCCCTGGTCTTTTTGAAACAAAATTAGAAATAGATACTAGATTTTGGGATTTCTCTACTACTGTTCCTTGATCCTCGTAACTCCAGTGTTCTATTCAAATTCAATTTAAAATATGTTACGAGGTTCCAAGGTTTCTAGGGTTTCAAACCTCCTGCGTTAAATATTTGGCATATGATTTCGTTAACAACTCGTCTCGGGTAATATAAAATCCTTTTGTCTACTAACAGATCCCTGGTGCCCGACTCCTTTTTAAAATAAGTCATGGGATCCACTTTTCTCGGTTTTCGATCTAAATTTCTATTACAGGTTTTCTTTAATAGATGACCTCTTCTCTAACAATTAACACATCCCTGGCACCCTTCTCCCCTGATCCCTGGAGATTTTGTGAATTCATTTTCTAAATAGTGACGCGATTCTAGTATTTTGACTTTTATAGGCCCAACTTTGATTAGTTCCATCTTTTCATCTAGGAGGACATTTTCAAAGTTTCTTATATCATTAGAAAGAAATTCTACATAACTCTTCATTTGAATGGGTTTGATTTGGTCTTTAAACTCATATGATGGCTAGAAAATGGCTTCAAACTTTGTTATTATTTTCACCTTGACGCTTCTACTATATGAAAAATAAAAGGATGACGAGGGTGATGCATCAAATACTTTCACACTCACTCGCCACACTCACTTGGAAGTCGTCTCGACTATGGACGTAATCACCATGCTAGCTCGACAGTTGGCGGGCCCATTTATCTTCTCTAGCAGGGGTGCTTGGGTAGGCTTAGAGACGAGGCTTGGCCCCCCTCAGAATCCATTGTAGTCTTCGATCTATCGACTGTGCAATTTTCTCTTGACATTATGGGGGTAAGTGTTGTATTAACTACCACACTTGTTACCTTGCAAGAGATTCTTCTGGATTAGGGCACTCTTGAATGGACGAAGATCCGCCCGGTATGTAATCATTATTTAACTATTTAAAAAAAATCTAGGGGAAAGCCCACATTCGATTGCCTCTTGTTATTTAACTTCTCTTTATTTCTCCTTCATTTTCTCTTTTTCCAATGCTTCATATGCAATAGTACTCATCTGAACCAAAAATCCCCATCAACCAAAAACTCTCATTTTTAAGCTTTTGAACCAAAACCCTCTATAGTACAATAAGTTTAGGAAACACAGATGGGTTAGGGATTGTGCCTTGCTGGCAGGGAACTAAGAACCTACATACTAGAAGCCTTATGCCTAGCCATGGAGTGAAAATTCTAAAAACTAAATCCCCTTGAAACTTCTTTTTGATGGAACCCTTATTCTTCCTTCTATATTTAAACAAAATTTCTAAAATCTGAACCAAATGACTAATATCCGAGCTTATTTATATAACATCCCCACTACTCCTACTTACGTATAGGGTTCAATTCACTTGAGTAAAGTTAGTCTTCCTGTGATACCAACCCAACATCTGAGTACTAGACCTTATGCCACTGTTCTCTTGAAAGTCAGCAATTAAAACGGGAATGCACCACATGGAAAATTCAGACAAAAAAATGACAAATACGTCAGAACTAATGTATGTTGTTGACCAAAGAAATATGCCATGTAGTCAGTTGTTTGGTCATAAAATGGATAGGGGAAACAAATGGTTGCTTTATTTTCTTGAATAGTTTCCTCACACAAATCATTTTGCATAAGACAACGACAATCATATCTTGGCTCTTCAACTTTGGAGTTTTGCTGAAAATATGGTTGTTGGTCATCTTCTTCCCACTTTCCTATAATCAGGTCCTTGTAAAAATCTTCTAGATATAACAAAAACATACATGCTCTATTTCATTCCATAGAGTAGGATCCACCAAAATATAATTTCCAAATATAGTCAAGTTTCATTTCCTTCTTGCTCACCCGTTTGGGAATTTCCACTTGAGTATCCCCCATAATTTGGTCATGGATTTTTAGTTTCAGACATGAAAGGTATCTATCCTCACCATGTACTCAAGAATTATTGGAATTATCTTCCCTAGTGACAATCTTCACAAATCTCGATTCTCTGTACAATCTGCGTTCGTCTCCACCAAACACTTGAATAGTATCAGATGCAAGATCAAGTTTGATGGATTAGCCAAGCTTTGTCCCCCATGATTGTTGGGTCCCTAAGTTGTATTATTACTTCTTAAGATCCATTTCCACTATTCTTTTATCACATTATTCACCATAATTTATTATATAATTCCATTTCATAATTAATTATGCTCTTGTGGATACATAATATTTGTTTTCTTTTATTTTTAATAAATTGATGATTATTATGAGTGATATTGCTAATAATGGTTTATAAATAATTTTTTAATAACATCACTCATGATTTTAGCCTCCAAGTTCTCTTGCAGATTGGAAATTTAATCTTCAATGAATAATCAAATATTTCGACTCAGAATTTTGCTAGAATAAAAATGTGACCATTTTGCATTGGACATTTCGGGCAAATAAAGAAGAATATTAAAAATCCGCGACATGGGTTTTGTTGAAAATGGACCAAATCAGTGTCGATGTGAGAAGTTTTTAGAAATACGGTTTGGATTGGGAAAGAAGCAAGGTTCTTCGAAGGATATATTCACAAATTTTCTATTGTGGCCATTTTCCAAACTGCCCCAATTGCAATGACCAAATTCGACCCGTTATAGCTAAATCATGATGGAAGATCTCTCAGCTCTTATCTTTCTTATTGGCATTTTGTAATAAATCTTGTTGTAAATTTCCCTTTTCTGTTTGCATATTTAAAAGACACAAATCAGAGAGAACACATGTAAGGGAGCAGATCAGGTATTGAAGGTTTTGCTTTGAGAATGTAACATGAGACTTCTGTATTTTCATTTTGATTAATCCAATATTGATATTCTGATTATCTAGCCTTTGATCCCTTCCACCATAACCCCAATCAGGGAGTTTGGCCCCCTCTCTTGATCAGGAGTTGCTGAAGTAATGTGTACTTAGTTTCTTTTGAATTAATGCATTTCTTCTTTTCGCCGTAATGGTTTGATGTGAATGTTGTGAATCGGCTTATTGTTACAAATTAATTGTTTCTGAAGGAGGGGATCTCTCCCCTCTCCAGATTTCTGTCCATTGATCCCTTCATCCCCACCCGATTTCTTTCTCCCTCCCGCCTTTTTGATTACCTTTACTGATCTTCGTCCGTGTTTTATTAATCCTTCCTCTCTCCTCCCGAGCCTCCTTACCTCGCCTCCGTGACTCTGCTATCCCGTTCGCAGAAACCCTAGCCGCGCCGTCGCCTCAGGTCTGCCATCGCCTTCCTAGACTTTTTATGATGTTTATTATGTTGAGGTGATGTATTTATTATGGATAAGATTGTGTCACATAGCTTTGTCTGTAAATTGGTTTTTGTGTTTCATATTGCATTCAATTGTATGCGCGGAGAGGATATTGTGAGTCTAGTATGAATATGAACAAAATGAGGCTCATAGGTGTTTGATTGTAGAGAGTGGTGGATTTAGTATAAACATTATGAAACATGGTATACAAAAGAGATTGAAGGTTGCAACGTTTGATGAGTAAGTGGTGTCTTGTGTATTCAGGGTGTAGTGTCAACATTAAGGTAGTGGCCTAATAACTCGGGAGTGGTGGCTTCCATCTAGTAGCTTATATATTTAGGGTGTAGCGATATCGTTAAGGTAGTGGCCTAATAACCTAGGAGTGGTGGCTTCCGTCTAGTAGGGGTTAGGTGAGACTTCTTGGGAGTGGTGGCTTCTAGTAGGTCATGGCCTATAAAGTTAAAGATGTGGTGGCTTGTAGTAGGTAGCAACTTACAAATTCCATACATATAGTGGCCTAGAGCAAGTAGCGACACACACGATTAACATGTTATGGCTTGCACACAGGTCCATTTTGATCATTGATTCTCTTATGTTTTACATATTTATGTGTTGTTGATGGTTACCTATTTAGTTATATTTAGCTACTCACAAGGTTTATATGTTATATGATCTACTAATTTGTTGGAGCTTGATTAATACATGATCTAGTAGTTATGTAATGAAAGAAAAAATTGGTAAAATTATGTTATAAGGAACAATACTGATTAACCCGTCCCTCTCACACTACAAGGAAATGACCCTCTAGCAAAGGTTTTTGCAGAAGCCCCTATAAAAATGGACAAAATTTTGTTTTCTAATGATTTACAAGATGTTTTCTTACTGGCGTGTGTATAATATACAAACACATTGGTGCTTTACTATAAATATAAGCAATGATGCCTAATAGAACATGGTGCATCCTAACATACTTATTAAGAAAAAAATGGTGCACTAAATAAAAAATCACATTTGGGCATATACTATTCGGTAGCACCAGAAAAGGGTTAAATTTACAAAAATGTTTGTCATAATTTTCTTTTCCCAATATAGTGCTATACTGTGATGAGGACCTAGTGTTAAACTAGTACACTAACGACCCAGTGCATACACAGTATAACGCACTGAGGAAGCATTATTTATAACAACAATGTGCCACCTATAAATAACAAAATGATGCTTACAATACTTGATAACATTGGAAAAGGGAAAACAAAAAAATGTCGGTCTTAAAATTATTTTCACCATACCAGCGATCTATCCACTCAAATCACTGATATTGTTTTTGTATTGAAATGGCTCAGTGCTTAATTAAAAAGGGCACAACTATAGGGTTTTTAATCTAGAAAAAATGTAGTTTTATATTCCCATGAAGCACTCATGTTGTTCATGTATTAAGATGCCTAAGTCTATCTTAAAAGGAGAAATGATACGTGGGTTTTGATTTAAAAAAAACAGTGCTATATTCCCACGAAGCACTTGTCTAGTACATGTATTAAAACATCTTGGTGTGTCTTAAGAATAACACTACTATAGGGTTTTTTATTTAGAAAAAAAATATGTGGTGTTATATTCCCATGAAGCACTAGTGTTGTTCATGTATTAAAATGCCCCGATGCATCATAGAAAGCGCATCATTAGGGGATTCTGAGTTTAAAAAAAATGCAATGCTAGATTCCCACGAAGCACCAATGTAGTTAATGTATTGAAACACCCCTGTCGGTATTAATAAGCGAACCACTATAGGTTTCTTAATTTAAAAAAATAGTGGTGCTCTTTGAAATAGTACACAATGGTTCTATTATAATAACGCACTGAAATTGGGCTAAACAAAAAAACATATCGGCCGTAAATTTTATTTTTACTATTTGCAGTGTCGTAAAATTCTGAAGCACTGGTGCCACTCTCACCTCACGTAAGAACCCTACTATTGGTGCTTCTCTTGCTCACCTTCTTTCAGTATCTTGCTTAGTGCATGGATTTCGAATTTTCTCAAATGATGGTGAAATTTGTTTTTCTAATTTATGTGTCAACGTTGTCTCCCCGACGACCAAATGACTAGGTAATGTTTATGTTTCTCTCTAGTTTAAATTTTTAGTGGATTAAAATTGTAAATTAGGTCATAAAATCCATTGCTTTTAAATTTTTTTACTACCTGGTGCATTCAACAGGTTAGGCTTGCAACAATAACAATGCACCTAGTAAATTTATATGGTGCATCGTAATTCGGTGCATGAACCTAACACACTGCATTGTTGTTGGTGTGTTTTGTAAATTACAACCCACTGATAAAAACTATGAATTGTACGTCAATGCATACATTTTTAGATTACTTGTGGTGCATATATATTTACCAAATTCACCACACAGAAAATATTAAAAAAATATAGCTCAATGTGTTCAATAAGGTGAACGTTCAATACTGGTGCAAAAAATGTTATAAGTACCCACTGATGTGCAAGGTTATCTCGATGCACTAGGGTGAAAATGTATGTATGTGAACCAAAATTGATGCATTATATGTATGTATGCACTATTGTTGGGGTTGTTCTATTTTATAAAGCACTAGAGAAGATGCATTACTATTTTTTGAGCACACTAGGGATGCTTTTTTTCTTTTTAATTGAAAGTTATGTGTCCATATTTATAATTAAATTTTTCATTTAATAAAAAATAAGTATGTTTTGTGTATGAGGATGATGTATATTATATGTCAATCATGTGGTAGAGACGTCAACAAAGGAAGTAGAAAAAATGTTAAAAGAATACAATGTTGTCCAACCATGGGAGGCATAAGAGAGGGAGAAGGATCTACACCCTAGCCCTATTAGCACAATGACCTGAGTGATCTTAAGGAATGTATGCCTCCTTAATTACTATGAGGAGGTTACATACTTGAAGGAACACTCTGGCTTGTTGGCACAACTAATCCATTTGTACAATGTCCACCAATAATATTTCTATGTCGATCCTAAGATGTGGTATAGGCCCTCTCAGGAGGACATATATTTTATCGCCCACCTATCCAGAAGTGGGGAGGATTTTCGTGAGTTCCTTGATGTCCCCCATGGGGTCGCAACAGATATTCAGGTTGTCTACTCTTAGAGATATGTTGGGGGTCATGTAGTTTGTCCAACAGATTTTCAGGTGCATGGTGGATGACTATGGATTGCTTCTTTTCCTATGCAAGAGGTTACGTTTCTGTCATTATTAGTGACCACCATTTCACTCTATATTAGAGATGGGAAGCACATTACTTGCACTCTTTTTTTTATTATTATTTGATGCAGGTGCCATGATGTATCTGATGGTCCACCATTTTATTCAAGCAGTTTTTGTAGGGCTTTAGATAAATTTGTGTGATGATACATGGGATGAAAAGCTTCTCTTTCACTTTAGAGCCTCTTTGTTTATTTTTTGAGAGTTTTCTAGAGACGACGACAAAATTTGATCGTTTCCCTTCTAGGCCAATGACTAAGGTGTGAATGCTCATGTGGGCCCAAATGATGCCTAAGAGGGGGTTGCCGGAGTATTTGACTAGGATTTTCATTTGGGCACTAGAGCTACTGGCTAGTGAGGATGACCACATTTTTATCTTGGTGTCATGATCATACATGCATGTTCTCACTCCTAGAGAAAACCCCTAGGTCGAGGAGAAGGGACAATTCCTAGGAAATCTTAATGTATCTCAAGGATAGATATGTTCTGCTCAAGAATTAGATATAAAGTGAATAAATCTAGTTCGATTACTCTTCTCAAAGGTGAAATTAAATTTATACATGGGTATTATTTTTTTCTAAATAATTAATGCTTAGATTTGGTAGCTTACACAAGCAAAGTTCAATTTCATTGGTAGTTGTATTATAGCTGAAGAGAAGAAATATAGTGTAGAGAGCTAGATGGAAACAAAATCCTATGCACTAACTCCTAGTAGAATCATGAACAAGATAAAGGAAATGGAGTTCAAACACCATATAAAGCATTTAGTTCCTTTAATCCCGCGCATTACATGTGCGTTTTCCATAACATAACATAAGTAGATCTGTCGTTTAAGATTGAATCCAACAACTACAATTACACAATTTCTTAGCATAAATAAACAGATGAAATAATAAACAAAGAGGGAATTACATAGATACAGATATTAGTGCTTGGAATCGCAAAAAACTTCTTCATTAATATTTAAGAGCATCATACATCTTATAAGCTCTAGGAATTGAAAAAAATGTTGGAAAACTACAACCTTTGGGATAGAAAATCGAACCCTTACTAATGAATTCTTCATCCCTTTTACAGGTTGAGAAAAGACAAGAATAGTTACAAAAATATCTTGGATGTTATAGTTGTGTGAACTACACAACAGTTTGAGCATGCGACTAGCCTCACTGTCCTAATTATTACATAATAGACTTGTTTCTTTTCTTGAAAATGAAATATTAACAAAACTGCAGAAATATCTTCATCGTCGATTTCCTTGATTTTCTGAGGTGGAACCAAGATCAATTATCCAGATTCGTGATGGGTTAATGATTTGGTCACATTTTTTCTCTTGTATTCCTTCCATGACTACCTGTCAATATATGTGTTACTTTCTCCCTCTAATTTATTAAAACTACAGCTTTTGGAGTTGGCCCCAATTGTATGGCACTTCATTTCAACCATCGGGATCGAAATACCTCTAAAAATCACAACCAAGAGTCTATATTTTAGGGGAAGAAATAAACAAGAAACCGTTAGAAAACAACACTGTATACCATGATCTCGTGTCCCCTGGTCTTTTTGAAACAAAATTAGAAATAGATACTAGATTTCGGGATTTCTCTACTACTGTTCCTTGATCCTCGTAACTCCAGTGTTCTATTCAAATTCAATTTAAAATATGTTACGAGGTTCCAAGGTTTCTAGGGTTTCAAACCTCCTGCGTTAAATATTCGGCATATGATTTCGTTAAAAACTCGTCTCGGGGAATATAAAATCCTTTTGTCTACTATCAAATCCCTGGTGCCCGACTCCTTTTTAAAATAAGTCATGGGATCCACTTTTCTCGGTTTTCGATCTAAATTTCTATTACAGGCTTTCTTTAATAGATGACCTCTTCTCTAACAATTAACAAATCCCTGGCACCCTTCTCCCCTGATCCCTGGAGATTTTGGGAATTCATTTTCTAAATAGTGACGCGATTATAGTATTTTGACTTTTATAGGCCCAACTTTGATTAGTTCCATCTTTTCATCTAGGAGGACATTTTCAAAGTTTCTTATATCATTAGAAAGAAATTCTAGATAACTCTTCATTTGAATGGGTTTGATTTGGTCTTTAAACTCATATGATGGCTAGAAAATGGCTTCAAACTTTGTTATTATTTTCACCTTGACCCTTCTACTATATGAAAAATAAAAGGATGATGAGGGTGATGCATCAAATACTTTCAAACTCACTCGCCACACTCACTTGGAAGTCGTCTCAACTATGGACGTAATCACCATGCTAGCTCGACAGTTGGCGGGCCCATCTATCTTCTCTAGCAGGGGTGCTTGGGTAGGCTTGGAGACGAGGCTTGGCCCCCCTCAGAATCCATCGTAGTCTTCGATCTATCGACTGTGCATTTTTATCTTGACATTACGGGGGTAAGTGTTGTATTAACTACCACACTTATTACCTTGCAAGAGCTTCTTCTGGATTAGGGCACTCTTGAATGGACGAAGATCCGCCCGGTATGTAATCATTATTTAACTATTTAAAAAAAATCTAGGGGGAAGCCCACATTCGATTGCCTCTTGTTATTTAACTTCTCTTTATTTCTCCTTCATTTTCTCTTTTTCCAATGCTTCATATGCAATAGTACTCATCTGAACCAAAAATCCCCATCAACCAAAAACTCTCATTTTTAAGCTTTTGAACCAAAACCCTCTATAGTACAATAAGTTTAGGAAACACAGATGGGTTAGGGATTGTGCCTTGCTGACAGGGAACTAAGAACCTACATACTAGAAGCCTTATGCCTAGCCATGGAGTGAAAATTCTAAAAACTAAAGCCCCTTGAAACTTCTGTTTGATGGAACCCTTATTCTTCCTTCTATATTTAAACAAAATTTCTAAAATCTGAACCAAATGACTAATATCCGAGCTTATTTATATAACATCCCCACTACTCCTACTTACGTATAGGGTTCAATTCACTTGAGTAAAGTTAGTCTTCCTGTGATACCAACCCAACATCTGAGTACTGGACCTTATGTCACTGTTCTCTTGAAAGTCAGCAATTAAAACTGGCATGCACCACATGGAAAATTCAGACAAAAAAAATGACAAATACGTTAGAACTAATGTATGCTGTTGACCAAAGAAATATGCCATGTAGTCAGTTGTTTGGTCATAAAATGGATAGGGGAAACAAATGGTTGCTTTATTTTCTTAAATAGTTTCCTCACACAAATCATTTTGCATAAGACAACGGCAATCATATCTTGGCTCTTCAACTTTGGAGTTTTGCTGAAAATATGGTTGTTGGTCATCTTCTTCCCACTTTCCTATAATCAGGTCCTTGTAAAAATCTTCTAGATATAACAAAAACATACATGCTCTATTTCATTCCATAGAGTAGGACCCACCAAAATATAATTTCTAAATATAGTCAAGTTTCATTTCCTTCTTGCTCACCCGTTTGGGAATTTCCACTTGAGTATCCCCCATAATTTGGTCATGGATTTCTAGTTTCAGACATGAAAGGAAAGGTATCTATCCTCACCATGTACTCAAGAATTATTGGAATTATCTTCCCTAGTGACAATCTTCACAAATCTCGATTCTCTGTACAATCTGCGTTTGTCTCCACCAAACACTTGAATAGTATCAGATGCAAGGTCAAGTTTGATGGATTAGCCAAGCTTCGTCCCCCATGATTGTTGGGTCCCTAATTTGTATTATTACTTCTTAAGATCCATTTCCACTATTCTTTTATCACATTATTTACCATAATTTATTATATAATTCCATTTCATAATTAATTATGCTCTTGTGGATACATAATATTTGTTTTCTTTTATTTTTAATAAATTGATGATTATTATGAGTGATATTGCTAATAATGGTTTATAAATAATTTTTTAATAACATCACTCATGATTTTAGCCTCCAAGTTCTCTTGCAGATTGGAAATCTAATCTTCAATGAATAATCGAATATTTCGACTCAGAATTTTGCTAGAATAAAAATGTGACCATTTTGCATTGGACATTTCGGGCAAATGAAGAAGTATATTAAAAATCCGCGACATGGGTTTTGTTGAAAATGGACCAAATCAGTGTCCTTATGAGAAGTTTTTAGAAATACGGTTTGGATTGGGAAAGAAGCAAGGTTCTTCGAATGATATATTCGCAAATTTTCTATTGTGGCCATTTTCCAAACTGCCCCAAGTGCAATGACGAAATTCGACCCGTTATAGCTAAATCATGATGGAAGATCTCTCAGCTCTTATCTTGCTTATTGGCATTTTGTAATCAATCTTGTTGTAAATTTCCCTTTTCTGTTTGCATATTTAAAAGACACAAATCAGAGAGAACACATGTAAGGGAGCAGATCAGGTATTGAAGGTTTTGCTTTGAGAATGTAACATGAGACTTTTGTATTTTCATTTTGATTAATCCAATATTGATATTCTGATTATCTAGCCTTTGATCCCTTCTACCATAACCCCAATCAGGGAGTTTGGTCCTCTCTCTTGATCAGGAGTTGCTGAAGTAATGTGTACTTAGTTTCTTTTGAATTAATGCATTTCTTCTTTTCGCTGTAATGGTTTGATGTGAAGGTTGTGAATCGGCTTGTTGTTACAAATTAATTGTTTCTGTCATTTCCATTCATGTTACAGATTAGTTATTGTTGTCATTTCCATTTTCTGTTACAATTTATTTATTATTTCAGATTGCATGTTTAATTAATTAATTGAATTCGTGATCAATTATTGGATTATGAATTTGCCTGTGCATATATAGTGCATGATACCCTTGCAGTAATAAATGACCCTAAATTGACATATTAATTTGGTAAAGGGTTGAATCATAACATTCACAATTAGACACCAACAATGATCCGGAAAGAAGCATGCCAATTCTTGGAAGAATGTCTCTAATCACAAAATCCATTACTACACTCTCTAATGGGATTTGAACTAAATTAATCACTAGATCCTTGATCGTCCCAAGGACTTTCACTCTTTTAGAATCAAAGGGATACAAGTCTTTATATGGCTGTGTTATTTGCAGACCCAACTGCTCTAAGAAATATGGAGACATTATATTACGAGATAAAGAATATAATTATGCCACAACATATCATGAATCACCAATGTAACATAGAATGGGGTCTAAGTAACTTGCACCTTTACATGTGGACCAGACCTAACCATCTACATTGAGTTGCAAGGTTGACTGAGAGAGGGTGTAACTCTGAGAGGTGAAGAAAAATTGTGGAGCAAATTTTGGTGAGTGCATGAAAACAATTCTTACTGCAACCCTTGGTGAAGTGTAAATAGCGGTAAACTTTATTTTTTACTTTAATGAATAAGTCTCAATTTCATATCAATGTATTTTCATGCATTAGTATTTAATCCAAAGTCCTATTGGGTTGCTCCAAGCTTTACTCTATTTTGCCGTGAGCCTTTTTGTGTTTTACTTAAGCTTATGTGTAGTTGCAATTTGCTTGCCACAGTTGAAGAAGTTTTGACATGGCTCAATTGATTTCTGAGCCAAGCTCCTCTCCTTTGCCCATGTAAAAAAATTCTAACACATTCGGCCTACTCAAAAGGGTATCTTCTCTCAAGGAAAAGTGCCAAACTCCTCCTCTTTCCCCATGCAAAAAAATTCTAACACATTCGCCTACTGGAAAGGGTATCTTCTCTCAAGGAAAAGTTTACTGGTTGAGCACGAGAGGCATGATAGCATTCAGTTTCACTATTGCAGAGAGGCGTTGGGCAGAAATTGGATTGCCTCAGGTTTGGTTGTGTGACAAGCTACCAAAAAGGTTTGAATTAGGTGGATGTGATGGGCGAGTGGTGTTAATAGTTTGTAGTCATGGTTGTCTTTGTACTTGCATGGGCGGTTGAAGGAAGGGCCAGGGGCTTCGGAATGGTGTGAAAAGAATCTGATTTAGATGCCAGAATCCCATGACGTTTATATTTTCGGAGCAAAGAGCAGTGGATGGACGATGGTATTTGGCTGTGAATTTAAAACAATAATCGGCAACCGTGACTGAAGATTAAAAAGGCACGACATATTTCCGTCTTTGAGAGACTTGCCATGTCCCTCTCAAATTTTTGTGTCGGACTTCGAATCCAACAATGTTTATTGGCGTTAGGCAGCGATCTTGGAATTGAATTGATAATGACCCACATAGGCTTTCAGCATTAATTTATTTGCGTTCTTTATAAATTCGGCTGCTTCTCATCATTTTGTATTAAGATGTATCATGAATATATAAACTCAGAACTGGTTTACGTGTGTTATATACTTGTAACCTTACACGTGTTATAT
>APFE030644647.1:0-33496 GCA_000404065.3 Pinus taeda | reverse complement strand
CTCCATTTTGCAAAAACTCAGCATTTCCAAATTTTTCGTGCAAAGTTACACATGCTCATCAAAGGACTAGAGATTTGGCGAAGTTTTGGGCCTCCAGAAAGTCAAAAAACAAGCAAAAAATGACTTTCTGTCACTTTTTTGAGACACCGAAAGCAGTCTTGGGAGATTGCAATTTTGGAGGGGCAAATGACCACCAAATTCAGAAATTCTAGTTGGGTTGGAAAGTAGACTCACAGACCTTTCCAAAAAGCCTACTCTTGCTTCATTTGGACACCTGGAAGTGCCCCAAAAGTGGCCCCACAGGTGTGCGACCCGTCAGGCAGAGGCGCGCGACCCGTCAGGCAAATTTCTCTAAATTTCACTGTACAGCTCAGAAAAACGCAGTTTGACCCTGTTTGACTTTTTGGGGTGAATTATTATCGTATTTGATGTAATTAATGTACTTTTATGACACTTTTACTCTTATGTACCTCTTCTAGAAGATTCATTCATAAAAATGTGAAAATTAAATGAATGAATTGGTTTCCTATCTTATAGAGGCAAGTTGTTTTGACTGCCTAGTTTGTAGTGCTAAGTTTAGAAGTGGTTGAAACAACTCCTAGGATAGTGAGATCGACCCATGGAGGCATGGAAAGAGGTTAGATTATCTATATTATGTACTTTCTTGCTCATTTTCATGGTTGGACTCTTGAGGGAGAAGCTATCATTGTATTATTTCACTGTATCTCTGCAATTTTTGGCTAAGGAAGACCAGGGTTTTGCAGTCCCTTTTGGGATTCTTGTGGTTACATGTATTGATGGTGTGTTTCTCTATGTACCTGTAAGTGTGTTATGTGAATCATTTCCTTTCTTTTCCTTCTGCACATTAAGCAAACGAAGTGTTAAAGTAAGAATTCATGACTGTCATGCTCTTCTTTTAAGTTTGTTTAATTTCAATGTTTTCTACTGTTTAAGGAGAATTCAAATTTATTGTTTGCTCTCCTTAACTCCTCACCTGTCATTCCTAATCATTCACCTCAATCAAAGGCATCAATACTGTCTCCTACCTTGCCCCAAAGAACCCCCTGCAGAAACTGTGTCCAATCCCCGCACCCAAAATTGCCATCCCCTCAATTTGCCACCAAAAACCCTAAAAACCCCAAATCAACCCTTTTGATCAGTTTACTAGCCTAAAATCAGTGTTACCCTATTGGTCATCTCATCCATTGAAGATTTTACTGAGATTGACCGGAGAGAGCCTTCTCCTGCCGCGTAGGGCTAGCTACGAGGCTAAATGGTTTGATGTTGCCTTGATGTTTGCCTTTTTCAGCCTAAGGTGAAATTTTAAGCGCTAACACTGCCCACATCAACCATCTCCATTATATATGCTTCTACCTGGACATTTGGTTCTTGCATGGGCTTCTGTGTACGCCCTGTTGGTTGTTGACGTGGATCCTCCGCCCAAATTTGGGTAGCATCCATTAAATCTCAAGTCGACCAGTTCCTCTTCCATACAATCGATGTTCACACTATCGTCATTCCAATGACCCTAAGCACTGTTGTTCATTGCAATCTTCGACAAGCACTGGCCCAATGTATTTTCAAATGCTACATCCTACTGTTCGCTCTTTCGCTGCCTGTTGACTTGGCTTACTCGCACTAACCATGTGATAATCCCAACTGCCGCGGTCATGTGCCCCAAGTGCTTCGTCCCTTGTCTACCGTCACCATTGTCGGTTATGACAATCACCCATAAGCAATCACCGTGACCAAGGGTTTCACCATTATCGCACCAGGGTTTCATCTATAAGCAAAAGTTCAATTCGCAATGAAGCATTATCAACACATTCTCTCTTCTATTTTTATCCACGTGCATTCAAAGTCAAGAGTGTTGAAGTTGTAACTAGGTTCAATTTTCATAATATAATTTATCATTGATGTATTTATTATATTTTTGTCAAAGCATGTTTTTCGTGCCTAGAGAGTCAAAAGGAATTTATTATGAGTCAAAAGAAAATGTATTTTTGAGTCATGTCCCATTTGGACATTTGTAAGAAAAATGAATTTGAATTTTATGTTAGTCATTACTTCGACTCTCCTTAGACAAGTCAACCTTGCCCTCCAGAGTGACACCCATTCAACCCTCCTGGGCAGCAATATATAAAAGACAGTTCAACCTACTTGGAGCACATTCATTCATCACAACAAGAAGCATTTTTCTGAACCTAGAAATGGAAAAAAGAAGCCTGAAGTCAAAAGAGAGAAAGAAGTCAAAGCATAGAAGAATGTTCGAATTTCAGACCAATTGCAGCTCACATGTGTGAAAGAGGCCAAAATTACTTAGCTATTGTAGGCTGAATTTCAACCCCCTTGTTGCAAGACTGAAAATTTGAGAAGTTTGACCATATTGGAGTAAAATTGAGCAACATTGACTTTGACTCTTCGAGGTGACTTGGAGGAGGGTTGGACTTGGTATCTTGGTGGTAGTTTGGTCTTTGTCTTGGTCTTGGATATCTCTCATTTTGATATGATTCTATAAGAGAAGGATTGTTGGGTTTTCCCCTTGTGAGTTTTGCCCTAGTTAACAACGTAATTTTTGTGTCTCTTGTCTCTTTGTGATCTCTATATTTTCCTAAAAGATTGAACATTTGTCTAATTGCTTGATGAAGAAGAGATAAGAAGTAATAAAAATACATCTAACATTCACAAGTAATTATCAAGAAGAGAAATTAGGTTTCTCAACATGGTACCAAAGCTATGGTGAAGACGAGAGCACTATTGAAGAAGCTCTATGTAGGCCTAAGTTTGAAAGAAATGCATATGGAATAAGAAATCTTGTGTGCAAGAAGACCTAAGAGGCCAAGATCATAAATGTTGTTATGATCAAGGAACTCTTGCTTCCCATGGAAAGTATCAATTATATTTCTATGAAAGTCCAAGCCTCCTCATCTTTGAGGAATGCGTTGGATGGTGTTGTCATTGATGTCAACCCTGGGGTTAGACTTTGACTGAAACACCTGTCATTGATGGCAAATGAATAGTGAAAGCTTCTTATAATTGTTTGGATTACATCAAGTTGAAGGCTACACTGTTGAATGGTTGAAAACCTAAGTCCTAGAGTGTGGGTTCCCTGGCTTGAGGACATACCCCAACTTTGTTGACAGTTTTTGAATGGAAAAATCATTGAGTTTGACTTGGAGATCCATGTCATTGGATTCTCCTCGTTGAGATCTTTCGGGTGGTATGTGGTACGTCACGTAGTTCCTCCTAGTTTGAGAGATAACCAAGTTTGTAGTTGGAGACCCCCATCTCTGGGCTAAAACCCCAAGTGGTGGTGACTTGACATATTTCCATTGGTTACCGACATCATCTCTATGCTAAAACATCAAGCGGTGGTGACTTGGCATAGTTCCATTGGTTAAGGGCATCAAAATAAAGCAAGAAGGTTCCTCATCTTGTTTTGTGGTAATAGTGTCTTAAGGAAGCTTATCCATTTATTTTGCAACCACAAGGGTGTTCCCTCTTAGAATAACAAGCCTAAATCTACTCACAATAAGGTCAATGACTCTCTTACTTAGTGTTGATTTGGGGTAGCATCGAATGTGCTCTAGCCATGAAAATTGTTGGAGAGACTAAAGCACATGAGATCTCCAAGACCCAGAAATGGTTTGGGCAGATTCTAACCGGTTTGGGAGATATTAAAATAATTAATATTTTTAATGGAGTTCCTAAGTTTAAACTTAGAAAAAATAAAATATTAATGGGTATTAATATAAAACTGGGTTAGAAGGTTTCAAAAGTCATGGATCAAGCCAAATCTAATCTTAGCCGTTGATTAGAGATTTAATCTCGATCGTTGAAGGACCAATAGGAAAAGGATAAGAAGAGGCTTGAGGATCAGTTGGAGAACACACTGAGGGAGACTAGTTAGTTTGATTTCTGGAGCGGGGTTAACTGAAAAATTCAAACTAGTGGTCTGGAGAGTAGCAGGAGGCAGTAAGTACAGAACAAAGAGTCAGGAACATCCCCAAGGGAACAACGCAGAGGTTGGAGAGGCAGATGCAGAGCCTCTTAGGCAGACGTAGAGGTTGCAGACTGCACAGTCACCAGAGGGCCTGCGTAGATGATGCAGAGAGGCCCAGTGCTGACGCAAAGAGGCAGGGGCTGACACAGAGGGTCTGGGAGCTACGCAAAGGTTAGCCAGGCTGACGCTGAGACTGAGAGAAGTGTTGAAGAATTTTCTCTCTATTGGGTAAGCCAATTTGGCACCCAGTTGTACTGAAGAATTGCTGAATAATAAAATCCTCCCTTGCTGCATTGGTTTTTCCACATTGGGCTTTTCTGGGCACTGATTGTCCAAAATATTTGTGTCGATGTGTTAATTCTTGTGCATGTGTTTGTTTCTGTATGATTATGTGATATTTGCACATAATTTATTTCAATGTTTACTGAAGGATTTTCATAAATAACTTATTGGGAAATAAGTAGGTAAAATAAATCAGTGGTTGCAGTGATAGAATTTTCACACTTAGCACACAAGGCATGAATTGATTGAGTTTTTATGTTTTATCTCCTTATGAAGGCCCTCCTATTCTCCAATGATTATCTAATTAGAAACCCCTCCTTCAGAAGGCTAACGACCCTCTCACTTATGGCTTAAGATGTTATTTAATTATGTTTATTTGACGAATCAACCTCCAATGTTTATGTGACCTTGTAAAACAAGTGATATAAATATATATAACTAAGAGTATAAAACCTTTTACATGACCTTTGAAATGTCATGTGCATTTAACTATTCTTTATGTGATTTGATAGTGACATTGACTGGCAATATTAACTGCTACAAGCTTAACAATGTCTTGACAAACTGACATAACATAGTTGAAGTAGGACAATCCTTGTAGATTATTCTAAGTATTGCAACATTATTGTTGTTTAGGTGACTTGACAATGCCACCTACAACATTCATTAATGGTTTATAACAACAGTGTCATTGCTTTGGTGATTTCACTTTAACATTGATAACATAACTTGACAAATGATATATTAACCTTATGCAACAATAGCATAGACTTGATATGTCTACTTAACTTAATTGAGTACATTGACTGCATACATTGATAGTGACTTGAGTTGTAGACTTAGACCTATTACATTGGCCTTATGCAGATAATAGTACTTGTATAGAAGTCTCCTAAGAGTGCATCACCTAGAAAAGTGTCTCCTAAAGATTGCAACAATAGTATTGACATGATCCATTGACCTAACACATACAAGTTGACACTTAGATCAAACATTGAGATAACATCTTGACTTTGACTTGACATATTAGTGAGATTGTAATTTAGTAAGATCTCATAACATGACTCTTGTCTTGTCAAACATGCTGCAACATGCTTAGTGATGTGATGCATTAACATGGTAGCATTGATTAACTATTTTGACTTTTGGTCTCAAAATTTGCACGGAGGCTTGGATACAATGTTGCATGAAGTGGGGACGAAACAGGGACCTTTTTACAAGCGGGGACGCGGAAGCGTCATTTTCCAAAAATCTAGGAAGCGAAGCGTCTGCTATATATATATATTTTTATTTTTTATTTTTTTTTCATTTATACTCAAAACAAACATCCCAAATACCAAATTAGTTGTAGAAGACATGAAAACATTCATATTTTTGCATAAATCAAGATAGATATAGCATCCATTGTACATTAATGATTAATTATTCGAGCATCAACCATTTAGATGCGTCAACCATCTAGAATCTAGATTCTTCTCCTCTTGTCTAGCCTTTGCCTCTACCTCGATTGTCTAGGGATATTAGTGAACATTGCCCAATTTTGATCAAACTACCTAATCCAAGACTTAAAATATGGTAGAAAAAGCTTAACATGCTTGATCGATGATTTTGACTTGATTGAAAAGTAATTTTTTGCTAAGGGCATGACAAAGGAGTTCAACAATTAACACCACCAACACTAGGGTACATATAGGGCTTGGTGCTCTTGATTAAATGCTAATTGCATACCTTCATACTTGATATAATCTAATGAAATGCCACAATTCCATTGATCCTGAATTCCTGAAAACTGTTAAGTCTGCTGAATTTTGAATAGGATATGAAATTCTATTTTTTCCATATGAAGTCCAATGAGGCTAGAACCACTCTCCAAACATCCTGAGTCATTTCATGGTAATGTTAAAAATTTAAGTAAAAGGATGAAAATGAAAAGTAAAGGAGAATGTCACTTTTTCTTTAAGAATTTAACATTACCATGAGGAGCATCTACTATATTTATATTTTTTTTGCTATATATATATATATATTTTGCATTTTTTTATAACTTTTTTTGGAAGCTTTGGCGCTTTTGTATGGCCAAAGTGTCGTCCGAAATGCGTTTCTGAAAAACCAAAATGCGGTTCGGAAAAAACTGAAACGCGATTTAGAAAAACCGAAAGGCGTTTTGGGCAGACGCTTCCTGAAATTTCCAGGAAGTGCCGAAATGCGTTTCGGGAGGCGCTTCCCCCATGCATCCATACGGATCGCGTTTCGGGGGTTAGATCCTGTGGGGGCGGGGGCACGTTTCCTGCAACATTGCTTGGACACATGCATTCCACAATACCCATAAATCGTTTTGGGAAATTCCACCAAGAGACAGTTTTATTAAAATAATTAATTATTTTTAATTGGTCCCTAAGTCTAAACTTAAGAAATTAAAATAATTAAAGGGTATTAATGTAACTAAGGGTGAAACTTCTAGAAGAAGACGAAGATCGAGTCCTAATGATTTGAGCCATTGATTATAATCTAATCTGGGCCATTGGTTCTGAACTGGAGGATTATAAGAAGGACTTCGATGAGCATTTGGAAAATACACCAGGCAGATGCTCAGTTACCCAAGTAAGATCGATTTTCTCATTGGTCGAAGTTCGGCAAGAGGAAATGATTCAGAGGGAGAGTTGCAAGTGAAGAGGTGAGAGAGGGTAGCAACATCAATCAGGAGTGCAGGAGCAGAAGACACCGCGCAGAGAAGGGCAGCGCAAAGGCTGTGACGCAGAGGGACACCGCTGAGGCTGTGACGCTAGGAATGCACAGTCCCTACGCAGAAGCTGACGCAGTGAGACGCAGAGGGGGCAGGTCCTCTCCTGGATCAGAGTCTCGCCGAGAAGTGTGAGAGAATTGTCAATAAATTTCTCACATAAAATTCCTCTTTTATTCTGCTGGTTGTATCTTGTACATGAGATGTTTGCTGAAGATTAATAAAGAAACTCTCATCTGCTGCACTGGTTTTCTCACATTGGGTTTTTCTGGGGACAATTGTCCAAAAATAATTGTCATTATGCTTATACTTGTGCTAGAATTGTGTCATTGTGATTATACTTGTGCTAGTATTTTTCCTTGCATTTACTTTCTGCAGTATTTTAATTGTGAATGCTGCAGTAGAATTTATTTCGATATTTGCGGTAGAAACACTATGAATAACCTATTTCTGAATTAATAAGTAGAAGAAATAATATCAGTCACTGTAGTTAGATTTCTATTTAGATTTGTTCACATGGTATCAGAGTTTAGTTAAGCAGAAGTGCAGACCGGAACATCCAGTGTTGGAGAGAAGGAGGGAGTTTGAAATTACTGCATAGGCAGAAAATCGAATCCTTAGAGGAATTGCGTAGTCCATACTAGAAGGGTCAAATTTTTCATAAGAAAATCTCTCTCTGAGTGAGTCGACAGAGAGGAAGATTTCCAGGTTGAAGTTGCCAGTGATAGAGGGAGCAGTGCAGAATATTCAACGCAAAGTAGTCTTAAGGGGAAGAATGCAGTCGTTTCTGCAGCGGTTGCTGGGGCAGAAAAGTGGTAGAGATCGATAGGAAGTAGCACAAAGCAAGATGGAAAATCAAGATGTCTCTGGATTATCTTCTAGATTAGAAGAAAAATTCACATGTTTGTCAAGTTTAACATCAATAGATGTTTGGTACATCGATAGTGGGGCTTCAGCCCATATGACTGGAGTACGAGAATATTTCTCGAGCTGGGAAACAATTGTAGAATTGAGACTTCTGTGATCCATCAAAGTTATAAGAAGAGCTTCAGCGAAAATCACATGTAAAAAGACCTTTGTCGACGCGTTTCGAACCAACCAGTGTGGTTCATCGTCAGGACAAGTTGTCCTGACGATGAACCACACTGGTTGGTTCGAAACGCGTCGACAAAGGTCTTTTTACATGTGATTTTCACTGAAGCTCTTCTTATAATTTCTCGAGCTATCAAGAAGAACAAATGGACTTCTAGATTACTATGGGAAACATAACGAAGTGCACTCCAATAGGGAGAGACACCATAGCATTTCAAATAGAAGCACGGACCAACATCTGAACCACTAATGTTTTGCATGTGCCTAGGTTAGGAATGAATCTGATTTCATTGTCCCAGTTACAGGACAAGGGATACGATATATACTTCATTGGAAGGAAAGTATATGTCAAACATCCAAGCTGGAAGAAGAAGAGACAATTTGGAGCTTGAAGCAACAGATTGTATAGGTTGCAACTTGAGGCTCCAATGGCACTAATAGGTAACAATCTTAATGGTGAAAAGGAACTGAATGGCTATGGCACATGCGAATGGGACTCGTACACCATGGAGCACTGAGGATGCTTAGAGAGATTGTTACAGGAGTTACAATCCTTAGTGCTGAGCATGACAGTACATGTAGAGGATGCGTACCAAGGAAGTATGCTAAAGTAACTTTTTCCAGGAGTAAAAACAAAGCGGAAGGTGTATTGGGATTGATACACTCAGATACCTGTGGTCCAATGTCCACAAGAGCTCTTAGTGGTCGTGAATACTTCGTCACCTTTATTGATGATCACTCTAGAAAAACCTAGATCTATTTCTTAAAGACCAAGGATGAGGTCTTTGATCAGTTCAGGAAGTTTAAGGCTTCCATTGAGAACATGACAGGGAAACAGATAAAGGTATTGCGTTTAGATAATGGTGGAGAATATACAGACAAAGACTCCACAGATTTCTGCACAAAGGAGGGCATCAAAAGAGAATGGATAACTCCATATAATCCGAAGCAGAATGGAGTAGCAGAGCGGAAGAATAGAACTATTGTTGGGGTTGCAAAGGCTATGTTGTATGATTAGGATTTGCCTAGTTTCTTATGGGCAGAGGCTTGCAACACAATTGTGTATATCCAGAATAAAACTCCTCATAGAGCATTGGGGAAGAAAATGCCCGTAGGTGTCTTCACATGGAAGAAGGAGGAAGTTAGTCATCTCAAAATATTCAGAAGTGTGGCATATTGTCACATTCTAGATGAGAAGCGCAATAAATTGGATCAAACTATAGAAAAGGGTTACCTCGTAGGATATAACGAGACCTCGAAGGCATACAAAATCTACATTCCTAGCAGCAGGAAGATTGTAGTAAGATGGGATGCAAAGTTCACAGAGAATAGAGCTTTCAGGAAATCCCAAGAGGTGCAGGTAGAAGATCAGTTAGTAGATGTTCCTTTAGTCCAACAATAGTAGGGGCAACAAGGAGGACAAGCAAGAGGACAGACACGTGGAACAAGCACAGTGACCAGCACCTATATTTCCTCACAAGAAGGAAATCCAAGTATTTCTTAGTAGATGGAATGACAGGAACAAGAGGGGGATTTGATTGACCCTCCCACCATCAGTGGCAAAACCAGTAGAGAAGTACTACAAACGTTGAGGGACGCAAAGGAGTTTGTCGGAGCTCCTAGAACTGAGAAGAGGCAACGTAGTCAACCTGATAGGTACCAAGCCTTGGTAGTATAGGTTGAAGAACCCTCTAGCTTTCAGGAAATCGTAGAATACCAAGTATGGTTGAATGCCATGGTAGAAGAGTATAGTTCTGTCACGACGAATGATGTCTGGGAAGTGGTACCTAGACCAGAGGATAGATCAGTTGTAGGATCAAGATGGATTTACAAGACCAAGTATATTGCAGATAGTAGTATAGAGAAGTACAACGCTAGGTTCGTGGCAAAGGGGTATGCACAGAAAGAAGGAATATATTATGAGGAGACCTTCGCCCCAGTAGCCAGATATACTTCTATCAGATCCATTATATCCCTAGTAGCTAAAATGGCATGCCTTGAAGTTTTTGGATAATGGAGCGTCTAGGGTTTGTAAACCTAGCTAAAGCACAAATAATAAAAACCCTAAGGATAAAACCCTAGGGATAATCGAAGAAACCCTAGATTTTGCAACAAGGATATGACTTCATGCTAAGGACAAGGATAATGAAGTTGCAAGATAAAATACAAGAAGTTCAAGAGTAAGAGGGAGCTGACTTTCGTTGAAAGATAGATGGAACAATTGGAAGGACATAGCAAAGCATACTGTACAAGAGGAGCAAGCAGTTTTAAGTATGCATTAAAAAGGTTAACACTTAGCATTAGATGGCAACATGGATGTAAGACTTGAGAAGGTTCTCCCAATAAAAAGAAGAAGTTTACTTACCTCAGTTGGAAAGGTTACCCCTGATTCTTGAAAGACATGAAAAATGAGTCTCATGATCAAAGAAGACCTCATACTTTGGAATCGAATTGAACGATTCAAGAACTCAATAATTAGAGATATTGTCTTTAGAGGGAATTAAAAGCAGAATCTGACATATCTTGGATGGATACACTACTGCTTAAGGTTTGACTGAAAAACTAAAAGGAGTTTGTGATCAAGATCCTCCAAAATCTGATTGGTTCCCTGATATATTCAATTCAAAAACACATTGATTGGGTTGGCAGTGTTGATGAATACAAATACTACTAATGGTAGGTTCTACTTGGGATTTGGTTTCTTGGAAAAGCATGAAGCAAGATTTTATTGCATTGCAAAGGAAGTCTGTACAGTCAACTCTAAAGTAGTTTGGCTCCATAAAAATGTTTGATGAACTATTTTATGACATGTTGGATTCGATTGATTAAAGTTATATGAAGATTATTGGAGAACTAGGAGGGTTGAAGCACATTATGATTCATGATACGATGTAGAATGGCGCTGTCACAAAGTTACGAGAGAGCGGGAGTGGGAGCGACATTTTCATAAGCTTCCGGTTCGAGAGTGAATCAGGGAGCAAATTACTAGATAATATATATATTTTTATATTTTGATGCATACATGTCAACAAAAGCATGTAAAATGATGAATTAGATATAAAAAGCATAAAAACATAGATTGGACCATATAACATTAATCATCTAGAAGTTATAATCTTCCTCAACCACGTCCACAAGTAACATACAACATATCGAGTCTCGTGATTCATCAATCTTACAATTCAAGCTTTCAAAATTAAATATACAACATTGATCATCATTGATCACCAAAGTTGTACTTGTAAGCTAAGTGTAACCATTATAACAAAGAATATCTAACATGAAATGAAATGTTATAAAATGAAATGAAATGAAACAACTTTCAATTTTCACTAAGCATCATCTTCATAATTCATTACCAATGAGTTATAATTGCCATCTTCAAATTGAAACTTAAATTTTCATATATTGTTTACAAAAAATATCATAATAAATATGAAAGAGTCAATAGTTAGAAAAAGATAAAACTACTAGAAACTAGAAAAGACAAGTAAATCTATTTTCTATTTCTATTGCTTGGGCCTCTTGCCCTCTTGAGAAATGTCTAATTTTTGAGTCATGTTGGAAAATCAGGATCTTTTTCATTAATATCACCCTTTAAGTATTAACATAAGATAGAAAAAGGATAGCATTTCAAGTCAAGATTTTGTTTCAGTGAAGGGTACATTTTTAGTAGGGTCATGATAGAGGAGTTCGACAACCATTGCCACTAACATCAAGGTACATAGAAGGATTGACGCTCTTGATTAAATACGAGTTCCATACCCTAATACATGACAAAATCCAATGGAAACATTGCAATCCCCCCAATTTTGAAATCCTAACTGATAAGTCTGTTGGATTTTGAATGAGATCTAAAATTCTACTTTCTTCATATGAAATCGAATGAGGTTGGAACCACTCTCATACATCTTGAGTCATTTCATGGTAATGTTAAAAATTTAAGTAAAAGGATGAAAATGAAGATTAAGGACCAAGACTAACAACCGTAAGTAAGTACATGAACATGGATAGGGAGAATGGTGAATTGGATAACCATCATGGACTGACATTCTTGAGATGTGTACTATTACTAGGACTAACAACTGTAAGTCAAGTACATTGATCTGGTATAAGAATGGTCCAAAGGACCAACATTTCCTTGTGTCAAAGTATTGTGACAATGGATTAGGAAATGGTCTTGTGAGGACATACTTTGGTGAGCCTAGGTGGAGTATGTGCCTCAGGCGGTTGTGTGGTGTCCTAATTGAATGCCTCCCAACATTGTGCTATGATTTAGTGGAGACATAGAGCTTACTTGTGAAGGCCTTAGTAGTTTGGCAATGTTGGTCTTGATGATGTTTATAATGATGCCTACATATCTCGATCCTTTCTTATATGAATATTTCAACTTGAGATTATCGCTTTGAGTAATTATGAATACCTCCCTAGTTAAGAGTGAGTGTTGAAGTCGTAACTAGGTTCGATCTTCTTATCAAAGCATGTTCTTCATGCTTAGAGAATAAAAAAGAGTAAAAACCAATTTATTATGAGTCAAAAGAAAATGTATTTGAGTCATGTCCGATTTGGACATTTGTAAGAAAAAGGTTTTATGTTGAGTCATTAATCCACAAGATGACCAAGTCGGCCTTCCTTGGACAAGTTGGCCTAGCCCTCCAGAGTGACACCCATTCGACCCTTTTGGACAACTATATCTAAAAGACAGTTCAACCTACTTGGAGGACATTCATTCATCACAACAAGAAGCAATTTTTTGAACCTAGAAAAGGAAAGAAGAAGACCGAAGGTAAAGGAGAGAAAGAAGGAAGTCAAAGCCTAGAAGAATATTTGAATTTTAGACCCATTGTAGCTCTCACGTGTAAAAGAGGCCGAAATTCTTAGCTACTGCAGGTCAAAATTTCTTAGCTACTGTAGGTTGAATTTTGGCCCCTTTGTTGTAGGACTAAAAAATTCAGAAGTTTGACAAGATTGGAGTAGATTTAACCAGTGTTGAGTTTTACTCTTGGAGGTGACTTGGAGGAGGGTTGGACTTGGTATCTTGGTGGTAGTTTGGTCTTGGATATCTTTCATATTGATCTGATTTTATAAGAGAAGGATTGTTGGGTTTTCCCTTTGTGGGCTTTTTCCTGACTAACAACCTAATTTTGGTGTCTCTTGTCTCTTTGTGATTCTTTATTTTCTTGAAAAATTGAACATTTGTATAGTTGCCTGATGAAGAAGACATAAGTAATAAGAAGACATCTAACATTCACAAGTAATTATCAAGAAGAGAAATTAGGTGTTAATCTTCACTACACTTGGTTTGTCACAAAGAGGATGATTTGAAGTTTGACCAAGTTATAGAATCTACCATTTGACCGCAAGTGCGAACTTGACCACAGACTAAAATCTTTACAAGTGACCAACATTGAATTTTGCAATTTTAGATGGATTGATCAGCATTGACTGGATGGTATTCGACCACGTTCAACTGGTATCTTGGACTTGGATTTTGGCGCAAATCTCTAGAATGCTCTCAAATTTGTAAATATTGTTGAAGAACAATTTCTCCTAGAAGAAAAGTTGTTGAGTTTGTTACCCAGCACTTGTGGGTAATGTATATAGGAGAAATTTTTTCTCCTAGATGGCCCTCAGCCGACATCCAACAACCCTTTGCAGCCACCAGAAAGCTCAATGTGCCATTGTCTCTGGTACCTGAGCTTGCCATTGTGGTCCCTCGACCACTTGTCATGATTGTATGTTTGAAGGTGGACCTCTCGACCCGAAAGGTACAACTTTTCATTGGTATAGTTGAGTAATTTTCCTAACTTGTAATGGGCACTTTTGGACATGGATTGTTAGGGGATTTGATGAAAAGAGTGCATTAGGTCTGTATTCTTGTCTTCATTGCCCGATTTCGTGGTTACCCTTGTATCCTAGTCCCATGGGATATCCTTTACTGTCCATTAGTCTTAGGGTTGACACTACATGGGAAATCCAAAAGTTGCGTCGTCCCGCTTTCCGATACCACCTACATCACTTCCCTTCCACTCATTTTAGCCCCATTCATCTCTTTTCCCATCCGGGTCGACATGTGTCCACTGGGTCCACACAGTTACCCTCTCCCTCCCCTTGTCAACACCTTGGGTCGGCCCTAGAACGAAGCCCCGAAGGTTGATGCAGCTAAAAAGAAAAGAAAAAGCATAATTTGGCCACTCTCAATAGGAAGTGTACCATAAGATGCAAAAGATGGCCAAGACATACAAATTTAGTGCGTGGGCAAAAGCCAAGCATGAGCTCTACCTCTTATCTATGGCCATCACCCTTGTTCCCGTGGGCCCTAGATGAACCCCTTCCATTATTAAGGAACCCATGTTCGTCCCAACCCCGGGTGGGTGACGAACCACCCCACTTTAAGGGGGTGTCCACTGCTATATACTACACATCATGCTCTCATCCCTGGAGCCCCGAGTAGTTATGAAGAAAAATCAATCAAAGGCAAAAGGCATATGAAGAAAGGTGGAAGAACAAAGGCTAGAGTAATTCATGTACTACGATTTTCTCCCTCCTACACTCACATATGCAGGTGTGGGATTCCCCTATTATAGCTACCGTCGTACCATGACATGTGGTCTGGATGATTCCCTTGATGCCCACTCCATTTCGTTATTATATCATTTGCCACCTACCACTTTAGGGATGTACCATGGACAGGTCACCCTCTTTAAAGGTTGACACCACCTAAATGGGGTCCTTGATTAACCCCCTTATTGAGCTTGGAGACACTTGTACATGCCCAAGTCCACTATGGAAGGGCAAGGAACCATGAAGTGCCCCATTGATCCCATGACCTGTAAGCTTTTTTACTTGATTATTTTAATGATTTTCTATACTGGAGGGCAAGGGGACGCATTGGATCTGATGTAGGATTGCAGGTGGGTCTCCATTTGGGCCTTGGTCTCCTTATACAGATCCTACCCTTCTAGAGGGCCACATTGGCAGTTGTAGGGTGAACGTTGAGAGCCATGGGCCTCCACCATATCAGAGAGCACTTCATGGATTCCCAACATTGCTCGTTGATTTCTCGTGTTCCACCTTTGGATGAGGATGATGTACTTGGTCCACAATGCCTAACCGACTCCACGCATGCACCACACACTTGGCAGATGTTTGGGGTAGCATCGGATGTGCTCTAGCCACGAAAATTGGTGGAGAGGCTAAAGCACATGAGATTTTCAATACCCATAAAGGGTTTGGGCAGATTCTAAACAGTTTGGGAGATATTAAAATAATTAATATTTTTAATGGAATCCCTAAGTCTAAACTTAGGGAAATTAAAATATTAATGTGAATTAATATAAAACTGTGTTAGAATGGTCCAAAAGTCATAAGTCAAGCCAGATCGAATCTTAGCCATTGATTAGGGATTTAATCTCGGCCGTTGATTTGTCAACGAGAAAAGTATAAGAGGAGGCTTGAGGGTCACTTGGAGAACACGCCAAGAGATCAAGATTTCGACTTTTTGGGGTTGGGTTTGCTGAGAAAGTTGAGAGAGTGATTTGGAGCTGTAGCTGAGGGGTAGTGAATACAAAAGCAGAGAGGCAGAGATAGTGCCGGGAGGATTAGCGCAACAGTTGGGAAAGCTGACGCAGAGGGCAGAAGCCGAAAGTGTTGGGAAAGTTGACGCAGAGGGCATAAGCTGGAACTGCGGGGAAAGCTGATGCAGAGGGCAGAAGCAAGAACTACCAGAACAACCGGGAAAGCTGACGTAGAGGGCAAAAGCTGGAACTGCGAGGAACAACGAGAACATCCAGGAAAGTTGACGTAGAGGGTAGAAGCCGGAATTGCCGGGAACAGCCGAAACTACCAGAATTGCTAGGAAAGATGACACAGAGGGCAGAAGAGCCTGACGTAGTCCCTAGAGGTTGACGTTGGGGTTTTTTGTGGGGAAGATTGGAGGTGACGAGCTGCTGGAGTGTTTATCCAGGGTTTCAGCTGGAGTATCTGTCTTCGAATGAGAGTTATTATTGCCGAGATTTTTCTCTGTTGGGTGAGCTGGATTTGGCACCCAGATTGTATTCTGAAACTGCTTAATAAGTCAAACCCTCAGAGAGCTGCACCATTTTTCCTGCATTGGGTTTTTCCAGGGATATTAGTCCAAAAATAACGGTGTCATTTGTGTTCTTGTTTCTGTTTCCTTCAGTTGATGATCTGTAATGTGTTGAGCATGTACTTGTGTTTATTTCCAGTATTTACACGGTAAATAACTTGTTAATTAACAGAACAAGTAGGTAGGAATAAATCAATAAAGTGCATGAAGGGTTTCTAACGTGTCAAACTTAGAAATTTCAACATTATGTCATCATCCTAGCCCTTATAGATGGTCTACAAGCATTTTCGATACACTTGGAGATCCATGAGTATGTCGTTGTGCCTCCACACCCACATGGGAACACCCCAAGTTCTTGCTTGGAAAATAAGGGGCCAACCCCTTGTCCATGATGTTTGGAGTCCAATTCTACGTCATGGCGCCCTGATCATTCAGCCCTCTTGAGAGGCTTATTCTTATATTATTGAGCTATTTTGGTGTGCTTGTCACCAAAAAGTATTGTTATTATGCACATTATTTTATTCTAGGGGCATTAGTAGTCGAAATTAGGTTATTCGAATCCCTTAGAGGATTGTATCTCTCTCTACCTCGTTAGTTGACAACCAACATCCCCTTGCAGCCACCAGATAGCTCATTGTGCCATTGTCTCCGCCACTTGAGCCAACCATGTGGTCCCTCAACCACTTGTCATGATTTTATGTTTGAAGGTGGGCCTCTCGACTCCAAAGGTATGGCTTTTAATTGGTATAGTTGAGTAATTTTCCTTACTTGTCATGGGCACTTTTGGACATGGATTGGTGGGGGGATTCGGCGAAAAGAGTGGGTTAGGTCTGTATTCTTGTCTCCACTGCCCGATTTTATGGTTACCCTTGTATCCTAGTGCCATGGGATCTCCTTTACTGGCCATTAGCTTTAGGGTTGGCACTACATGGGAAATCCCGATTTTGGTTGCACGGTCCTGCTTCCTGATACCACCTACATCACTCCCCTTCCACTCATTTTAGCCCCATTCATTTGTTTTCCCATTAGGGTCCACGTGTGCACTAGGTCCACATAGGGTTAGCCTCCCCCTCCCCTTGTCCACACCATGGGTTGGGCCTAGAACGAAGCCCCAAAGGTTTGATGCAGCTAAAAAGAAAAGAAAAAACATAATTTGGCCACTCTCAACAAGAAATGTACCACAATATGCAAAATATGGCCAAGGCATACAAATTTAGCGTGTGGGCAAAAGCCAAGCATGAGCTCTACCCCTTATCCATGTTCATAACTTGGTTCCTATGGGCCCTGGATGAGCCCCTTCCATCATTAAGGAACCCATGATTGTGCCCACCAATGAACCGCCCCACCTTAAGGGGGTATGCACTGCTATATACTACACATCATGCTCTCATCCCTTGGAGCCCCGAGTAGTTATGAAGAAAAATCAATCAAGGGCAAAAGGCATATGAAGGGTGGAAAAACAAAGACCAGGGTAACCCATGTACCACAATTTGCTTCCTCATACACTCACATACACAGGTGTGGGCTTACCCTATTATAGCTACCGTTGTACCATGACATGTGGTCTGGATGATTCCCGTGATCCCCATTCCATTTCGTTATTATATCATTTGCCACCTACCACTTTAGGGATGTACCATGGATAGGTCTGTGAAAAATCGGTTACCCGATTCCTATTGCAGCAACTAATGTTAATTCTTCTAATTGTTAATTCAATTAACCAATTTACTTGGTGTGTGCTATGGCAAATATCGAATTAAATACACTGCAGCCTACACAAATAAAAATTGTGGAAACTAAATACAACACAAGAGAGAAATAAACAACACACGCATCTACATAGTTATTTTTGGACAAAAGTCCTTGGAAAAACCCAATGTGGAAAAATTGATGCAACAATTGAGGGTTTGTATTATTAAGCAGTAGTTTCTGAATACAATCTCTGGATGCCTTGCTGGCTATCTAGTACAGAGAATATCACTGACAAAATAATAGTGAGACGTACGTCACACTATCACAGGCGATCCCGACTGATCTAGCCTCATAATGGCTCGCCCCTTGCTGCTTTTGCGCTACCTCTGCGCAGTCACTGCGACAACCCAACGTCACAACGTCTAGGGACAGCGTCACTCCCTCTGCTGAATGATTTGCCTCCTAGGAACTTTGATTTTCACCTCCCGGTCTCACACCCCGACTTTTGAATTCAAAAATCGATTCCTCTAGCAAAAATACGAACCTCCTTAAGGCTCTGTGCTGCCTATGTGTCAGCCTACACTGGCCAACTTAGCCTCTGGGCTGCCTCTCTCGGATCTCTCTTTGCCTCATCTGCTGAGTATTCCAGGATCAGGAGAAATCTCCAACCATTACTATTTGTTATGAATATAATTCATAACAAAATAAAATAAATAAAATAGTATAAATGATAAATAATCAAATAATGATTAAGTTAAATTAGTCATCGAGTTAAGTGAAAAGGCATGTCTAAAAAGACAATTATATATATAATAAATTTTTATTACAAAAACTTTTGTGTATTTTAAAATTTAAGTCAACAAGCTATAAGTTTTGTTGCTTCACTATCCCTGCCCCTCACTGTAAAAGATCACTTTGGATTCTCTTCCCAGCAACTGCTATGCTTCAGAAATTCAATCTTCTGATCTTCACTTGATGTGTTCTCCAAGTGCCCATCGTTGTCCTTCTTATAATCCTCCAGTTGAGAACCAATGGCCCATATTAAATTCTACTCAGTGGTTTAGATCATTTGGACTCGATCTTTGTCTTCTTCTAGAAGTTTCACCCACAGTTAGATTAATACGCTTTAATTGTTTTAATTTCCTAAGTTTAGACTTAGGCACCCATTAAAAATAATTAACTATTTAAAAAAACTGTTTCCAAGTGGAATTCCCAAAACGATTTCTGGGTATTGGAAAATGCACGTGTCTAAGCCTCTTGACAAATTTTGAGGCTTAGAACACATCCGATGCTACCAAAAATCAACAAGCTCACCCCCTTTAAAGGTTGAAACCACCTAAATAGGGTTCTTGATTAACCCCCCTATTGAGCTTGGAGACACTTGTACATGCCAAAGCCCACTATGGAATGGCATGCCACCTATAGTTTTAAAAACCGATCGGCATGAACCGGAAACCGGATAAAAAACCCGATTTAAGGGCCTATTTCTCCTAAGAACCACAAAAACTGGACCAAACCGTCCAATTTAGGATAGACCCGACTGGTTTATGGTCAAACTGGCTGGTTTCTTCCTAAACCAGCGAATTCATTGCCAAGGTTCAATGCACTTTGTGGAAGTTATAGGAAGATTCTTGTTAGGTTAAACTCAAAGCTACTTCATTGCCTATGTAAACAAAGAGCATATTTTCTTAAGAACCAGACCAAGGGAAGGAATGCCTTTGAATATTTGAAGATAAGCCTTAATGCCATCCTACTTGGCAGAAAAACATAGCAGCACTCCCTTTGGTTTTCAAAATGATGATACATGAGGCACTTTGTCTACCACAATGCTTTCACAACAACTGTGTTAGAATCAGTTGATCATCGAAATCTGAATACACAGAGCAAGCTTGGAGATTTGACGGAAGATTGCTTAATCAATACCTCAAACTCATTGATGTGCGTGTCCTTCAATCATTTAGGCAGACTAATTGGGATCATGATGACATAATGTTTTAATGTGTTTTGACGTGTTTTGACTCTTTATTATGGGCTTATTTATAGCTTTGACAACAACACATTAGGTGTTTTAGATAGAGATGAAAGGGACTATACTTTTGAGAGATGATCATTGCTAATACCATGTTGACAACTTTCCAAGGTATATAATATCATGTGTACCGAGAGGACTTCCTACTTTTCTCGACAATCATACAAGGAGCTCTAACTAAAATGAAATGATGGATGCATTTAATCTTTGAAGGCCCCTACCCATTGTTTTGAACTTTTGAAGCATTGTTTTTGGACTTTATATGCCATTTAGAGCCTCGTTGCTTATGTATTTTTTTGATGATACGTATTGCACTCAGTGCCATTTTTATATATTCACCTTTACATGGTATATAGATGAATAAACTTTGCATATTTTACCTCTATTGGCTTGGTATCATGGTTTTAAATCTTAAAAACAAATTTTTTCATTAAAAATTAATTATTTAATGTATTTTTTCAAAAACGGGTTCATTGAGATATGACTAGTCCCAGTTTGACGGTTCCGGTTTGAAACCCGATTTATTAGGTGGATCGGTTTGGTCACCGGTTTCGGTTTTTAAAACTATGATGCCACCATGAAGTGCTCCATTGATCCCATGACTTGTAAGCTCATTTACTTGATTATTCTAATGATTTGTTGTATTGGAGGCAAGGGGACACATTGGATCTTGTGCAGAATTGCTGGTGGGTCTCCATTGTTGATTTCTGGTAGTATTAGATGTGCTCTAAGTCTCAAATTTTGCAGGGAGGCTTGGGCACATGTATTCCAAAGAACCCAGAGAGCATTTTGGGAAATCTGACTTAGAGATGGTTTTATTAAAATAATTAATTATTTTTAATGGGTCACTAAGTTTAAACTTAGGAAATTAAAATAATTAATGGGTATTAATCTAACTATGGGTGTAACTTCTAGAAGAAAATGAGCATTGTTGTTGTTATATTTAACAATGCATTTATCATTTTATTCGTGCAGTTCTTTTATTCTTATAAACTGATACCCTGTGATAGATATTGATTTTATTTGGGATGATTCAATGAGATAATGGTATGTGTCAGTGTAACTATGGGTAGTCAAATTTCAGCTTGTGGGTATGTACATGGTGCAGGGTCGCAACAAATGAAAATAACATTTATCATTCCTCTAATCTTGTTGTGTGTGTACTCGTATATGAAATTTAACAATTATTTATCTATGAGATAGGATAATTATATTAATGTTTGACAAATGACACAAAAGTAGGTCAATCAAACATAAATGATCTTAGCCATTGATTAGCTTCTAATCTGTGCCGTTGAATGTCAACGAGAAGATTATTTAAGGAGGTTTGAGGGTCATTTGGAAGATACATAGAGAGTTGATCAGTCAGATTGAATTGCCAAGCTAGAGATGTAGAAAATCTTGTAGATTCACAAGCTAATGCAATTTGCTAATGCAAGAGACAAGAATCTACTTCTCCTCTTTACAACAGAAGCCCATAAACGTTGAGCAAACAATAATCAATAGAGGAAGAGAATCAAAGACACATAACACAATAAATATCCAAGGAAAACCTCAACTCAAAATTCCACTATCTGTTTTGTATTAATCCGAAAAATCTAGATGGAATTACAATGCTTGTTCTCTCTAGAACAATCCCAACATTCAACAAATTCAATCTCTAACTCATAAGCAAGCTTAAGGCCAAAGCTTAGCTTCTTCACAAGCTCTCCAAGTCTCTATTCCCATGTGTAATTCCTATGAAGGATAGCTTGTATTTAAAGGGAAATAAAGCCTCTAAAAATAACGCAATACCCCAAGGATCAGTTCTTGATTGCATGCACTGCCAGTGCAACTCAGAAAAATCTAAAACAAATAGTACATTGTCCTTGCACTCTAGTCGTAACTGGGTCTTTCTCAGAATTGACATGCATGAGTCTCTGATGAGTAAATATTCAGTTAACTAGAGTAGCACTGGTGGAGTTCATTAGTGTCTCCACTGACTGTTAACTCACTATTAGTTCTCTCAATTAGTTTGAGAACTAATTTAACTGAACTGACTCATAAAACCGAGGCTTCTATTTTACAACTCATAATTAACTCACACTGGACTCCTACAAAGTAGGGAGTACATATACATGATTTCCAACTCGAATTTCCTAAGTTAAGTAAGTTTAATAAACTTAATCTAACTATTTTAAGTTGCTATGAGAATAGAATTCGAATTTAATTCACAGTTTAATTCAAGGACAAATTAAATTGAAATTTCTTGTTGACATTTCTTAACACTCACTCTCAACAGGAAAGAGATTATCAACTACCCTGATCTTGTCTCTGTGAAACTCGAATTTACATCTTGACAATGCCTTTGTTAAGATGTCAGCGTCTTGCTCCTCCGTGGGAATGTAATCTAACAACAAGATCCACCTCAATACACAATCTCTGAGATGATGATATCGGATATCCATATGCTTGGGCCAATCATGAAAGACTGGATCTTCAGAGAGTTTGATACAACTCTGATTATCACAATAAATCACTGTCGGATCCTTCTGCTGACCAAACAAACCAAGGTATTTTCTCATCCAGATAGCGTCACATGCTGCTTGACTTGCAGCCGTGTGCTCTGTCTCTACCGAACTGAGTGCAACCGATCTCTGTTTCCTGTTGTACCAAGAAGCTGCCACTAACCCAATACTAAAGAACCCTCTTGACGTGCTCTTCTTGTCGGATGGACGCCCTGCCCAATTTGCATTGGTGAAGCCTTGAAGCTTCACTCCCTTTGTCCGTTTGTACCATAACCCAAACTGAGTAGTGTCTCTGAGGTATCTCAATACATGCTTTGCCGCCTTCCAATACAGCTTGGTAGGCCTAACCATCGCTTGACTACGCTGGTTAACTGCATAGCACATATCCGGTTGTGTGTTCACCAAGTACATGAGTGAACCCACAAGCTGCCCGTAAACAGTGGCTTCCACTACTTCCCCTGAAGTAGCATCCTCCTTCCTCTAGTTACCAGCGAGAGGAGTCTCCATGGGTTTACTGCTCTCCATGCAGAATATCCTGAGTATCTTGTTGGCATACTTGCCCTGAGATACAAACAACTTCCCATCCCCCTGCCATACCTCCATGCTAAGAAAGTAATGCATGAGCCCCATGCCCTTCATCTCAAACTCTCTTGCAAGGTCCTCCTTGCAAGATTTGATGAGCTTCTCATCACCTGTCAGTATGAGGTCATCTACATAAAGTACAATGATCACATTTTACCTTCCACTACTATGTGATACAGGTTCGCATCTGCTTCACTCTTCATGAAGCCCAACCCAATGAAGTAGCTATCTATCTTGGTGTACCAAGCACAGGGTGCTTTCTTCAACCCATACAACGCTCTCTTGAGTCGGCACACATGCGACTCACGGTCCAAGGTTTCAAAACCTTCAGGCTGGTCTATGTGCACCTCTTCCTTAATCATGCCATTGAGGAAGGCAGTCTGCACATCCATCTGATGGATCTTCCAACCCATCGTTGCTGATAGTGCCAAAATAGATTTGATTGACGAGTACCTTGCAGCAAGAGCAAAGGTCTCATCATAGTCAATCCCCTCTCCCTGTGAAAAGCCACGAGCCATGAATCTGGGCTTATGCTTCTCCACACTACCATCTGCAGCTTGTTTTACCTTGTAAAGCCAACGGGAGCTCACAATTGACTTGTCCTCCGGTCTCAACACCACATCCCAAACACTGTTTCGAACTATGGAGTCATACTCCTCCACCATCGCATCAACCCAAATTGACTGCTGCACTGCTTCCTAAAAGGAAGATGACTTTGTCACAACACATGCACCCATAAGTGCCATGTATCCAGTGTTCCTCTCTGGTGACCTCCTTTGTCTGCACTGAGAAGAGGGTGCTCACACATTCTCTTGTGCATCATCCAACAATCAGTCAGCCTCTCTAGTGATTTTTCTTCCCTCTGGAAGACTCTGCTTGAGTGGATGTCTCCACTCTCTAAACCTCTGCATGTGGCTGCTCCACATCAATTTGAGGCCCCTCAAATTTAGGAGCAAAAATCTTCTCATTTGCATGTAGCTCAAGCTCCCTCTCAAGGGATACTCGCATGGCCTTCTCCTCATTGAAACTGATATCCCTGCGAACCACTGTCATCCAACTGGTCGGCATGTACACTCAATAGTTGTGGGGTGTATTAGTCTACCCCACAAAGATCCCCAACTATGTTGTGGGCTTAAGCTTCTTCCGTGCATATTTGGTCACATGGCAATAAACCGATGACCGAAAAATCGTAAAGTGACCAATATCTGGCCTCTTATCGGAATAAGTCTCCTTTGGTGTCTTCATCTCAAGTATCTGATGTGGGCTACAGTTTTGAACATAAACCGCTGTGTTGCATGCCCCAACCCACAAGTGTAGTGGTAGGCCCTGATCATGCAACATCGCCCTTGCTGCCCCTATTATGCTCCTGTTCTTCCTCTCAACAACCGCCTTGTGTTGAGGGTTATGGGGTGCCTTCAACTCTCGCTTAATGCCTTTTGCTGCACAGAAGTTCTTAAACTCATTGGAGACATACTCACCACTGTTATCACTCTGTAGAGCTTTAAATTCTTGCTAGACTCTCTCTACCAAATCTTTGAACTCACAAAACTTTGTGAAAGTTTGATCCTTTTTCTGCATAAAAAATACCCAACATTTACGAGAATAGTCATCAACAAATATAACATAATACCTGTGTTTGGTCGTGGATGTTGTCGAGAATGGTCCACACACATCTGAATGGAACTTCTCCAGAATAGACTCTACTCGACTGTCTCTGTCTCCAAAGGAAGACTTGGTTTATTTTCCCAAAGTACAACTCTTGCATGTATCAACTTACTCAAGTGTACCTTTGGGAAGACTGGTAGAGATTCAAAGCCCCATGATGCAAGTGGCCCAATCACGTGTGCCACATCTCGCTGATGTCTTGTCTCAACATCTTTTCCGCTTTTGAACTCAAAGCAACACAATCCTCTACCTCTATCTTATAGAGATTTTGAACTCGAATCCCTATCTTCTTTACATGACCCGTGGCTATGTGTCGAAGGAACGACTTTCGAAAAGATCGCATCATAGCCTCTATCCTCAAGCATGGCAACAGATACCAAGTTCTTCGTTAGTCCGGGTACATGCATAACATTTTTCAAGGTGAGTGGGGCCGCATGCTCTCCCTGGAAAGTAATAGTGTCCACACCAGTAACACTATTCTTTACCGTCATCACCCATCTCAATATGCATCTTGAGATCTTTCTCCTCCAGTTCACTGAATAATTCTTTGTCGCTAGTCATGTGGAAAGAAGCTACACTGTCTAAGTATCGAACACTTCCCATCATTGAAGACAACATGCATGCAATGAGGGAAAAGTGCAATTCGAATTGGGAGGCCAAAGCCTCACCCACCGCTCCTTTTGAGGACTTCTCCTTAGACTTCTTCAATGGACAATTTGTAGCAAAGTGACCCATCTTGTGACAATGAAAGCATTTAACTTTCAACATGTCCTTCTTCTTACCTCCATGATAAGAATTTGATTTGGAATGGGAAATTTTACTTTTCCACTTCCTTGCCTTAATCGCTAAGGCACAATTCTCTTCATCTTCAGTCTTTGATGAAGAGCCATCCTTGGTGTTCCTCTTGATCTCATCCTGCATCAAATCCGACCATAGTCGTTCCCAATCTGGCAGCGCTTCCTGACCATTGACAGAGTCCTGATAACTATGCCAACTCTTTGGGAGTCCAAGAAGAGCAAGGCTCACCGTATCCTCCTCGGAAATTGTGATTCCAACACTTCCAAGTTCATCTTGACATTGAGTGAACTTGGTCAAGTACTTTGGAATTGTCTCACCTTTCTCCATCTTTATTTTACGAAGTTTATCCTTCAGTGCCAACTTTCTTTGATCACTGTTATTTTGATACAAGTCTGTCAATGTTTTCCACATAGCATGCAGGGTTTCCTTTTCATGGAGACTTGAGACAATATGTGCTCAAATTCCCTCGAGGATTATTCGCCTTGCCCACTGTTAGGGTCCTATAATTTATAGGATCTCAAGGTAATTGCGTATTGTATCTCAGTTATCTTATTTTGTAAATACTTGTCAATCTGGCAATGATTTCCAAATAAAAGAAAAAATTAGAATAAACAATGGAAAGAGGGTATAAATAAGAAAAACAAAGAGAGAAAAACAAGAATATTGAAGAAAAAGAAAAGATTGAACCCCACCAAAAGAAAGAAAAAAAAGAATAATATTGAAAGTGTTGCAAGTCTAAATGCCACTACTGATAATTAGTTTTCTTCATTATTATTAAATAAAGGCTGTGTGCAGCGTGTTCAAAATGCCACAATCACTAGCTTTTAGTTTAATCATACAATGTAATCATGATTAAACTCCTTTCAATTTCAGTAAATTAAGTTAGCAAATAACGATTTGCCCAACAGTTTAATTTGGGCCAATTAATAGTTAGGTAGAAAATGACATTGATTTAACCATTTAATCTAAATCAATTGGAGAAAAGGTATAGGTTAGATAGTTTTTCATTATGTATAAAAGAAAATAAAGTAGGTTTGCTAGTCTATGTGCGACCTTTTGAAAAATAAAAAATGTTAGTTTAGCTAAGTGTTGGTAGATTAGATGATTTGTAAATATATGCATATGTAATTTTTATCCTAAGTTTTAAATGATAGGGTAAACATGCAAAATGGTGCAAGGGAATAAAGTATTTTCATATGTTTTATTATTAACCTTTACCCTAAATCCGATAGACAAAATGTAAAAAACACATGGTGACAAAGCTTGTTTGTCGTATTATGGTTAAAGTACAACAATTTCGAACCCTTGGGATCCGCTCCCACTCCTCATCCATGGCCCTTGTCATCATTCTGCCTGGCCTCTCCATCCGAGCTTTACCACCGGGGGGGGGTCTGAAAAGTTGTTTCTCCCACCAGGCCCCATCCCCTACGTGTCACCCTCTCGTGATTTCGCACCCCCCCTCATCGAAACCACATACTGCTTACGATGCCCTCCGAAAATCACCTTTCGCTTGCCCACTCTACGCACCCCACCACGATTCCTCTGTCACTCTTCTCTTGCCACGTCACATAATTGTTAAGCCAATAAAATGCTTTCCAGACAAACGATTGTTCTGCATTAAATTTGTAATTCCCGGGTAACCATTTAGGCATAACGGTCTTGCGCCATTTTCAACGGAACGTTCGTTGCAACGTTTAACAGCTTCTGAACCTATCGCTCTCCTCCCTTTTCACTCCTATTTCTCTGTAAACTGACAACTTTGCACAACAATCACTTCAACGACCAGACTGACAAAAACCCTGACAGTTCCTTGTTTCTTTCACCCGACAATTCATTATCCAAATTGTTGCTTAGTATGCCCATCTGATTAATTTCTGTTTGTCTTTGACTCAATTCCTCGTGTTTTTTCGGATTGTTACAGTCATGCCTCCGAAGACAAAAACCCAAGACAAACCTGTTAATCCTTTGATCCCCCCT
Organism: Pinus taeda; assembly: GCA_000404065.3. Lineage (NCBI taxonomy): Eukaryota > Viridiplantae > Streptophyta > Pinopsida > Pinales > Pinaceae > Pinus > Pinus taeda. The sequence continues at coordinate 6,040 of APFE030644647.1, read as the reverse complement.
TCTGTATGCTGAAATCATACCCCTCTGGCCGACAAGGATTACAAGATTAATGAAGCCCAATGATATCGCTGGTCAGAAGACAAACATGTAGATAAAACTGATGAAATTGGGCTCTGGGAGTCCAACCTTGTTAAAATTAGCAACTAGGGCCAAACTCCATGTGGGTCATCTTATTAATGGCAGCTGATATTTTTCTTGGATCTCTCTCATCGAGAGGTGTAGGATTGATCTAAAGACCATCCGATTCCGATAAGTATTCATGGAGTTATGAATTTATTTGTGTTATAAGACAATTCGTCAAGGTCGGCCAACAACTAAATAATACCCGCATGTGCTCAACGTTCTAGTATAAAAGGAGATAAGTTGGGAGTCATTTTACACACACTTCTCTCTTGATTTCTCTCCACTTGTTTTGGGTACTAGTGTGAGAGAAATCTAGGAGGAAGTAGCCCTAAGGCGCAGGAGGAAAGGAGGCTTAACAATCTTCCCTAGCCGCAGTCCTAAAGAAGCCCTAGACAAAGTCCTAAAGAAGCCCTAGCCGCAGTTCGTCCTAAGGAAGCCCTAGCTGCAATCCTAGAATACTCTAGACGCAGTCATCTAAATGGGGCCTGTTCACACTAGGGTAGGCTGCATTTCATAAGGGAAATTCCGGGCTAGGTTTGAGGACGGTTAGGGACTGTTGTGTGCCCTAACTAGTCCCAGAAATTACAACAGTAATGAAGTGGCAAAGAACAACGTTTGTATGGTGTGTTGGCAGCGAAGGAAGCTTGGACAACAAGGTTGCATGGTGCAGCAAAGGAAGATGGAACAACAAGGTTACATGGTGTTGCAAAGGAAGAGATAGCAAGGTATCTAGTGCAGCAATGTACATGGGACAAGAAGTTATCTAATGCAACAATGTACATGGGACAACAAGGTAACTAGTGCAGCAATGTACATGCGACAACGAGGTAACTAGTACAACAAAGATACATGGGACAACTGGGCTACATAGTGCTGCAAAGATGCATGGTGCTGCAAAGATGCATGGGACAACAAGGTCCCAAGGTGGATAATATTGATGAAGCATTATGGTTGGCTACAACAGTTGATGCAACATGTTAAGATACAAGTTATGGATGCAACTACATATCTAGATGCAGCAGTTGGATGCAACATGGTGTTAGAGACAATAGTATAGTGCTGCATAATGATCAAGTGCAGCCCAGTGACGGGAGCATGTGATGAAGTGCAACATAGTGATGATGGGTGCAACATGGTGCAACAAAGTGAGGTGCAACATGATGAGGAGGAGCAACACAATGATAGGTGCAACAAGGCGATGGAGAATCAGTTGAAGCAGTATGGTTTCAGCTGAATTCAGCTACTTCATGTATCATCTACTTAGAGATGATCTATGCTCTTATTTAGATAAGTCAAAATGTTGACTTCTGTTGTATATGCACTATCTCTCTCTCTCTCTCTGCTAAACTATTGAATAACATATAAGAAGAATTGATCAAGGGTTTCCCCACATTAGAGTTTCTCCTTGGCTAGAGCCACACCTTGTGTCCTCTTGTCTTGGTTTGTCTTCTGCGATCTATGTTTATGTTCTATCCTCAATTTACTTTAATGCTGATGTGATTGCTAATTTAGAAAAGATATTGAGCTAACTATGAAAATTGAGATAAATTGCTCTAAGCATAGAACATACCTTAAATTAACATGGTATTAGAGTCGAGGTGAAGACAAAGCCCAAGCAAGAGTGAAAGAGGAATCACTGACGACAGTTGGGAAAAGACAAAAGGATAAATGGATTCCTCATCCCTCTTCAAATTCACCAAGGGTGAAATTGAAGCAGAGAATATTATCAGAATGGTGCAGCAGAAGCTTTTGATGGCATACCTGAAGATCACTTCAATGGGAAGTCCAGGTCTAAGGGTGGAAGGAAAGGCAGATGCCTTGTTTGTGATAAGTTCGACCATTATGTTGAGGAGTGTCTGAATGGTAGGGACACATCACTTGATGATGATAACAATCATTCCAGGGACATCTTCAATGGTCGAAGGAATGCAAGTCATTAAGGAAATGACCGACTCTTCAAAGAAAGCAAGGAATCGTACATATGAAGAATCAAATGTTGTTTCTGATAAAATCTAAGTTCCACAGCCAAAATCCTGCCTTTTACGCCCGACGGGGGGGGGGTCTGAAAAGTTGTTTCTCCCGTAGGGTCCCATCCCCTATGTGTCACCCTCTCGCGATTTCGGAAACTCCTCCCCGAAACCACATATCGCTTGCTACCCCTTCCAAAAACCACATTTCCATCATCCATTCTACCATGCCCCACCACGATTTCTCCGCCACTCTCCTCCCGCCGTGTCACATAACTGTTGAGCCAATTAAATGCTTTCCCGACAAACCACTATTCTGGATTAAATTTGTAATTCCTGGGTAACAGTTTAGGCCTAATGGTTCGCGCCATTTTCAACGGAATGTTCGCTGCAACGTTTAAAAGGTTCTGAACCAATCACTCTCCTCCTTTTCCACTCTTGTATCTCTGTAAACTGACAGCTTTGCACAGTGATCACTCTCAGAGCTATTCCACGACCAGACTACGACAAAAAACCTGACAGTTAATTATCCAAACTGTTGCTCGGTAAGCTCATCTGATTAATTTCTTCTTGTCTTTCACTCAATTCCTCGTGTTTTTCGAATTGTTATAGTCATACCTCCGAAGACCAAAACCCAAGACAAACCTGTTAATCTTTTGATTCCCCCTTCTGTAGACTTAGATCATACCCCTCTGGCCGAAGGGATTACAGGATTAGTGAAGCCCAATGTGACTGTGATTTTCTTGAATTATATTGCTGGTTAGAAGACAAACATGCAGATAAAACCGATGAAATTGGGCTCTAGGAGTCCAACCTTCCCCATTACAATTTCCCCTTGACATTCCAAACCTCTGAGTTTAGTAGAAAGTGTTAGGCATGCTATGTCCCTGCCCAAAGAGCTATCATGGCCTCTTCAAGTGATATTGTCTTCACAATTACTGCCCAGTCCATTGACCAAATGATGTTGGCTTCCACTGTGGAAAATAATACTCCTTTCTCCTTAGAAGCCCTCACCCAACTTTATTAGAAGCTGGATTTCGCCACCAGAGCTAAAATCTTCGAAATCTTCTTGCCTGAGAATGTCCAATTACCTAAAAAGAATTCTCCATATCCTTCCCCCATCTTCCTTGATCAGGCCAAACAAATTATATCCATGATTTACTACATTTTAGGTTATTATTCTGATCAGTGGGTAGATGAGCCCATTTTAGGATTCCTCTCCATATTTTCCACAGACAGCAAGCCTTCCATTGTGTTCAGTTTCAGTTAATTCTTGGCTGACAGTATTCATGAACAATTCATAAAGTTTTCCACCTAACAAGTGTTTAATTACACCTCCATTTTGATTTATATGTTCCTTTACTATCGATTAGACAAATTCAGTTTTGCAATGCAGAAGCTTGATGATGTAGGAAATCAACAACCAATGATCTTTTGGACCTCATTGGTCATGAAAGAACAACATGAGTTTTCTTATAAGCAGTTCATTGAAGATTTTGTTCACCCAGCCATGAACATTCTGAACAGTGCAGTATAACCCTTGATTAGTGAAGAAATCAAGAGAATTCTGCACCTAATAGATCAAGCAAAGACTTGGGATTGGTATTTATGCCAAAATCACAAAGAAATTAGGGTGTATGGTTGTGAATTGGCACCATACAAATTCCCCTAATACCTCCCCATGAGGATTTTCCCTGGAGTATATTAGATAGACGCTGAATTGGGATGACATCCATTTTGTAGTGGCCAAGAAGAAATCACAGTTTAGAATAAAGACATAGGTGGGACCATTTGTATGTAACACAAGGACAACGGGGGAAGAGGCAGAAAGAATGCTTAAATAAATGAAGTTCAATCTGAGCTTTACATGGTCTTATGACCCTTGTGGCATTATTTCAAAGCTCAGAGTGGAGAATAAAAGAACTCCTTACATTCATACTTCAAGGCTTGAAATAGAGAAGTATGCCAATCAACCAGAATGGACATAAAACACTTTGCAGGAAGCTGAAGCACAACTCATCTCCATTTCTAGTTTGTAGACTCCCACACCTCAAGAAAAATCAAGCAAAAGACAGAGGGAGGAAGGATCATCATCGACTACAGGAAGTGAAGCCAAAGAATTCAAGATTAGCTATAGGAAGAGAACAAAGTTGACTCCTAGAGTAGAGTTGGACAAAGAAATAGAAGAACAGGTTGCCATCATAATCACATATTCACCACCTGTAACCAACAAATTCACAACATCTCCTATTGGACCTTCCTCATCACAAGGTCAAAAGGAAATTGAGTTAGAGTCACAAAATGTCCAAATAGAAAAGGAGAAGACAATTTTTGATAGGTACAGGGAGATTAAGCTTAGAAATGAGATTCTAAAAAATAGTATCTATAATCAATTCTGGAAGCAGACCTGCAGTTCACAGAGTGGGTTGCTTTGACGCAAAGCATGGAAAAATGAAGATGGCCTTCCTTGAGGCCCAAGTTCCACAACCAAAATCAGCAACAGACTACAAGAGTACTACTTTTGAGTTCAACACTAAAGACATACATCCCATTGATCCAACGGAGATGCACAAGGAAACTGGTGTAATGATATCTTCTAGTTTAACTAACACTACTATGTCATTGTCTAACATGCAGGTTTCATTTTCTAATGTTCAATCTCAGCTGAAAAAGGAGAAAGTATCCTCCCTTGCAAAAGATAATAGGATCAAATTTTTTTAAGACTTGGTGCTAAAAATAGGATAGGATTCGAAAGATGTCAATGCTACTGAGGAGATTATTAAAAAGAAAAATATGTACAATGTAGCCTTGATGAAGAAGCTTAAGTTGCTAGCCACAAAAGATCCATTAACCAAGGACATTGAAGAAAGTGAAGCACAGAAAGTAGACATGATGAAGCTGATCATAGAGCAGAATATACAGATTAGGCAGATGCAGACAGAGATGGAGAAAATGATAAAGGAGAAAGAAGAGAGTCAGAAGATGGCCATTGTCCCCCTGGATGCCATACCCATTTCTCAGCTTCCAACAACAGGGACAACCACTGCAGCCACTTCTTTCACTCAGACCTGTGAGTGCTAAACAAGTAACAAAGACACTAGAGAACATGTCACTCCAGTCAAAGGAGATTGAGACTTTGCAGGGTCAACTCAAAGCTTTAGAAGGGCAAAACGCCAACGCTGAAGCTGCTCGGGTTACTTAAATGCAGAAATCCCAGAGACTGTTGGAGAAGTTGCAGAAGGTAGAGAGACACTTCAATTGGTCAGACCTTGGCCCAAGGCAAGGAAACCACTTGGATGAATATACTAGACTCTATGCATGAGATTTGCACTTCTATCCAAATCATCTTTGAGCGGAAGGAGTTGATAGAAAAGGCTATAGAAACTATTGTGTAGGGAAGAGAGAAGTTTGGATAGATGCCCACAGAAGCCTCCAACATTATCAAGTTCTTGAACTCTATGTCCAAGTATGAGCTTGAAGAAGTAGTGATCAGTGATAGAATTGCTACTATTTTGGAAGTCGAGAAAGTTTTGACAAAGAGGAACCTTATCGATCAGTTAGAAGAAAGATGTGAAACCCTGGAGCTGCAAGTAAACAAGTTCACTAACTGAATTGAAACATTGATGCAGAAGGGACTGCCCAACATTTATGTAATAAATGACAAATTAATCACTTAGGAAGACTATGTCCTGAAGATGAAAGAAATGGCCAGAAGCAGTATCAAGGTTAGTGGAATAAAGGGTGGTATGACATAAAGGGCGTTTTTGGAAACCATGTGAAATGATTTCTACATACAGAATAAGGTAAAACACATTTTTACTGTGAAGCTAACTTTTGCTAAATACACGAGGTAAATGAAATTTACCACAGGGTCCAAAATTGACCATACTAGATGAAAAGAGATAGGAAGAAATGGTTGATTTACTGGATTAAAAGGGTAATTCGGAAAC
>APFE030644644.1:0-12690 GCA_000404065.3 Pinus taeda | reverse complement strand
GCATGTAGCCGCCACATCTCTTCTTAGGGATAAGCTACCATCACCTTAGCTGGTTTATTTCCATTTCTGTTTGTAAGCATATTTTAGTATTTTACATCAATGAAATGAAGTATTATTTCTGCTGCATCTCTGTATTTATGGTTATATCTATAATTTGTTGCGTTCTTGTTTAAATCCGGATCAGTGGTATCAGAGTGGTCTGCTCTTTCTCCTTTTTTCTTTGCATGTCCCCAACGACGTCGGGATATAAGGAGTTAGGGCTTGAATTGGTCGAACCTTTGCAAGACCAGCCTCGCAAATCCTGACGACCTCCCATGGCAGATGAAAGAAAGATGAGGGGGCAGGAGATCCTATCAAAATCTTGCTTGAAGAGGCCCTTGAGCGACCAAGGAACGCAATGATGGAAAACTTTGTCCAGATCCTTCAGCGGCTACCCATGGGCGACGAATCTGCTTCCAACAGCTACGTTGTAAACGCCACACCCTTTAAGGTACAAGTTAACTTTGAAATCCCCATATTCGAGGGTCAGATAGATGCAGATGCCGTAGATAAATGGTTAAATTTGCTAGATGGTTATTTTTCTGTTCATGATTTTTCCAGCCAGGAAAAGATCACTTTTGCACTTCTCAAAGTAGCCTCCCATGTCAAGGACTAGTGGGAAACCTATTGCAAGCAGAACGATGAAAGTACGGGCTCACTATTTTCACTTGCACCCACTTGGAATTCATTTTTGGATGCCATCAAGGAGCAGTACTACCCTGTTAGGAGCTATGAGGACAAATACATAAAGTGGACCACACTGCAGCAGGGAAGGGACCAAGACGTGCCAGAGTTCACTAATATTTTTCATATCCTTCGCACAAAGTTGGGTATTAAGGATTCTGAGCTGCATTTGGAACTCAAATACTGCGGCTGCCTACACAGGTACATCCAGGACGAGATGGAGTTCCTGAACATCTCCTCGCTCAGCACAGCGTACCGATACGCTGTCAAGGTCGAGCAAAAATTTAAACAAAAGAAGCGAGACTTTGGATTTGCGAATCCGAAGAACAAAGGACAAAGCCAAGGCAGGGCACCCGTCGAAGCCGCAAGAAAAGAACAACACCACGAAGTCAAAGAAGGACACAGGAAAGTGGTGTGAGTTCCACAAGAGCCCCACTCATAACACAAGTGAGTGTCAGACCAAGCAGTCGCTGGTGGCCGAGTTGAAAGCTTTAGAATCAGATGCTCCGACCTTGAGTTAGAACCCGACAAGGGGAATGACAAAGGGAAGCAAATCATTGATGCGGAGCCTAGCGCCACTGTTGCCACTGCCAAGGTCTAGAAGAGAAGGGGGAGCATCTTTTCCACTCATAGATGCGGGTGAAGGGTTCGCCGCTGCAATTCATTGTTGACAGTGGGAGCCAAAAGAACCTCATTTTAGCAAAGGTCATGAAGTGGCTGGGACTACCAACCATACCACACTCGCAACTGTACAACATCGGGTGGCTTCACCAAGGACGAGATCTCCGAGTCAGCTAGCAGTGCTGCCTTCCCTACAGCATCAAGCCCTTCACAGATGAGGTATTGTGTGATGTTGCACCTCTTGATGTTTGTGATGTATTATTAGGCCAACCATAATTGTGGAAGCGACATGCTATGTATGAGTCAAGGCCTCGCGCTGTTATTATTTCTTTGTGTAATACATTATACAGGATACCGGAGGTAGCACCACCTATCACAACTTCTTTGATCTCTGCTAAGAAAGGTAGTAAGATCATCTCCTAGACTAAGAAATTTATTTTCTGTCTGGTTCCCTCTCAAAGTAAGGGGAAGATCGTAACCACATCCAGGGCCCCAGGGAAGGGTTCCTCCACGCAGCAGAAGCAGGTGGATACGGTCATGAAAGAAGACAGGAACATCTTCTCCTCACCCATAGGGGTACTGTTGCACTGTCAAGTCAAGCATTCGTCGGATCTGACTTCTGGAGCACCTCTACCCAACGGGCCGATCTATTGCCACTCTGTTATGGAAAATGCCAAGTACAAGAAGTGACATGATCAACATAGGTACCACACAAGTTTCAAGTGGGTGACAAAGTTTGGTTGCATTTGTAGAAAGAACGAATTACAAGAGCCCATCAGAAGCTCAGACCACTCCGATATGGTCCTTACACCATTACCAAGGCTGTGGGAAACAATGCTTTGGAGCAAAGCATTCCTCCATTCCTTGGCTTGCATCGAGTGTTCAATGTGGACCGCCCTCGACCATGCTTCCCACAATTACTGGACACATTAGAGGTTGCAGAACAACTCACCAGGGACCAAGTTTAGCAGAAGTTTTCTCATCTCATGGAGGAACTTAACGCAATGGTGACCATTGCTTCCTAAGGGGGGAGGAATGATCTAGGTGGATGTTGGTGGCCACCCGCCTATCCCACTTGAACCCCCACAACTTTCTCTTTCAGTTTTTTAGTTTCCTTAATTGTAGCAGAATTTACTATTTTTAGCAGTTTTTCGGTTCCTGAACTTCCAGAGCCGTTTTGAGGCCCTAAACGACCGTTTTTGGGAAAACTGGGAGCAACATGGGTCCATGAAATGATGTTGCTCATCCCAAAGTTGTAGTCCTCGGATAAATCTTTCTAATGAGGTATTGTGCGCGTCAAACGAAGATCGTATGCCAAAGTTACGACCCCGGGAAGTTGATGTACCAATTTACCCAAAATGGGGCCCATGATTTGGCGTTTCATCTCCTAGGGTTAGTTTTTTGGATGTTTAGGGTTTTCCATTGCTTCTCAACAATAAATAGGCCTTCGAGCCTCATTGTAAGACAATTTAAAGGCATGTAGCCGCCACATCTCTTCTGAGAGATAAGCTACCATTGCTCTAGTTGGTTTATTTCCATTTCTGTTTGTAAGCATATTTCAGTATTTTATATCAATGAAACGAAGTATTATTTTTGCTGCATCTCTGTATTTATGGTTATATCTGTAATTTGTTGCGTTCCTGTCATTGTTTTAAAAAACGGCCAAGTCGACTCCGATTTGGCCGAGTTAGACCAAGACAATCCCTGGCCAGGTTGACTCGGTGGTTGAAATGGAACGGCTGGCTGAGTTATTACCGAGCCAGTCATTGACTCGGTCGACTCGATAACAATTTAGCCGATTCGGTAATGACTCAACTGGCTCGGTAACAACTCGGCCAACTAGGCTCTTCGACAAAAATCTTGAAGCACATTTGTCAAAAGTTGTTCCGCCTCCTACATATCAATGGTTGGGTTGTTGTTTATTGCATATTTATAGCCCTAAAGTAATCTATCACCGTGAGAAAGTTTTGAAAATTACAAGGCCAAAGTATGGTTATCCTAGTGGCATGAATCAGAAAACTGAAACAATGCATTGAGCCATACAATGTTTTTAAAAAGGAAAACGTTCTGGCAATAGACTAATAAATACATATTTACCTCCGATTGTTCTGGAGCTTGACAAGGGTTTTGAGACTTGATTAGTGGCAGAGAATTGGTATTATTGTTGTTGTAGTCTAGTGATTGTCCTTAGGCTGAGGCAGAAAAGAATCTTGGCATTGGTGGCTAATTATGAACTTTGTATTGGACAGTGCACTGGGTGCCATTTTGATATAATGGATATATTCATGAGCCTACTTTGATCATATGTTGTCTTCTCTCTATATTCTAAAGCTTTGTGTTTGGAAACGTGAATGAAAATCTTTAAAATCTGTTTCTATAAAAAAAAATATTTAATATATTTTTTACAATGACCGAGTCACTGAAATCAAATCAACCGAGTCGATACTGAGTCGGAGTTGGAGTAGGAGTTAGAGTCGACCCTTGGCCGTCTCCGAGTCAGAGTCGGAGTTTTAAAGCATTGGTTCCTGTTTAAATCCGGATCAATGACTCAAGGCAATTTTCCCAATGAGGGATGTTGAAATTCTAAGCCAATGGTGTTCAACAGTGGTTTAGAGAGTAAAGTCCAACAAAACAGATTTAAAAGTTGCATAAACAAAAGTGGATGGTAGGGTTGGAGATTAGTGCCTAGTTCATTGCATGTATTGCTAATCAGTTTAGCAGGGTTGCCAAGTTCTTGGCAACCCTCGAAGATGAGGGTCGATTGGCACCTTGACCTAAATCCCCACTCTTTAAGCCCAACCACCCTTTTAAAGGCTATGTGAGGATTCCCTTTTAATACTTCACCCAACCAAATGAGGATTAATGCCTTAAATGGGGTCAATGGGTGAAGTGGAGGAGTTAACTATTTGCTGTCCTATTGATTTACTGTGTAAAATCCGCTGAAAACAACTCTAAACAAGCAAGATTTTGCACTCAAATTTCAAAGACAAATCAATATAAATAGCTGAAATGAGTGTTTAATCAATATACTAACCAAATCTATGATTATTTCTGTGATTGGAGCTTTGGTGAGAGGGGTTTCTTTGTTATTTTGCTTGTTGTCTTGTGATTGTAGATTGTAAAATCTGTAGAAAAACGCATGGATATTAGCAAATCCCCTTCAAAATGTCCACCCAAACGGTGCCTTAGCATTCTAGATCAGAGATCTAGGAGTGCGGGAGCTAGGAGATGTTAGATAGATCCTTCAGGACCACTTCAATGCCTATTACCAGCATCAAAAGGCAATTTCAGCAGGTTGAAAATTGATTTATCGAGGTCAAAGGATCAAATCTCACTAGGTATACTTACCAGAAATTTTCCAGCAAAGAAATTAAACTTATAATAGCTAGAAAATAGTGTTTTAGACTCTAGATATGAGACATAAACAAGTAAAATTAAAATAATGCCTACTGATGTGTTAATTGTCTTGCGAACCTAGCTCTCGACAGTCCATTGCCCTAGCATATTACAGTTCTACTTAATGAATGCATAGCTAGGTTCTTAACATTAATTAGTGGAAGCAAAAAACATAACCAATCATGAAAATGACACAACAAATTTTTCCTAATCAAAGTAGTTCTTCATTAAAATATTTCAGAACCTACTTGGGTTCTTGTCCTAGGATAATGGCCCAACTGAGGAAATTACATGTACAACAACTAGATTTGATCCAGAGTCCTCCTTGGCTGATTCATATCTCCTTGTTGCCCCCTTCCTTGGACGTAATACACTAGAATATCGCACTCCTCAATGAGATGTCTCTCTCAATCTTGTGCTGCTGTATGGTGTGTCTTCTTCTCCCCTTAGCATTGCTTTATAAGTTTTTGTTGAGCTAAATTCCTAACCATAATCTCCAAAGTGATTGACCAATGAGATTGGTTCTCACCTCACATGAGATCAAGGGCTGAGAGTAAAACATAATTATTAAAGTAAATACTTTACCTTTTCTAATGTTTCTTTAGCTCAATTAGCTAACATAATAATTATGTGCTTTTCCTAAGTTAAAACTTAGGCTACATTACAAATGCAACTTGATCATGTTAAAGCAAGTGTATAAGGAGATCTTGGGCGACTTCTGCATGCCTAGACACTTAGGCCTGTGTAGAAGTACCTGCCTGAGCTACAAACATCAACACTCCTTCTTAGTGAGGGAGGTACTTTTGCCCCCTGAAACTGCCTTTGATCCTGGAACTACAACCGACACCTTGATTGCTCTTTTTGAATTGGAAAACTTCCTTGCAATTTGGTTTGCAAAAGTCCTCGAAGTCTTGCTTTCCTTGGCCTGGTTTAGGAGCCTCTTACTCCTAAACATACTGTAAGGTCATCTCATACGAAGATTCCTTCTTGACAGATTTGAAGGAGTCTTTTGACTACTTCTCCCCACTAGAACTAGAAGGTTGACTCCCTTTGACCCACTCAACCTTTGGAGCAACCCAATCCTTGTTCCTTGTTATTTTTCTGCTTCTTGCCATTGCTCGACTAGGTTGGCCCTCTATCCTATGCAATTTGCTCTCTCTAACTCCAATGACTTGGCTTGCAAACCCCTTCTTCTCAATCATTGAGATTGAGAGCAAACTCCACTTGAGTTTTGACATCCATAGCATGTCCTTCACTTCCATCCTGCCTCTCGACTCAAATTGAAATACCAGTGTTCCAACGCCTTGTACTGTATGTTTGGCATCATCGCTAAAGTCCACATCCAATTTTGAGTCCCACTTGGTTAGGCTATTAAACTATTCACATGCTTTTGTCATATGTCTTGTGGCTCCACTATCTAGTAGCTACGCATCAAATGGTAAGGTGTTCGAGGAAAGGTAGGAAAGAAGTAAGAACTCCATTTCAAACTTCTTGCAAACTCCTCTTGAGCTTCTGTTGACGTTTGACGTACTTCAACTTGACTGCATGCCTTTTCCTCCTTTCTTCCTCCTTGGACACTGTGAAGCATATTGTCCTGTCTTATGACATGCGAAATGCTTGACATTTGTCAAGTCCTTCTTTGGTTGTGAGGATGACTCCTCACTCCTACTTGAACTCTTTCCTTTTCTCTTTTCCATTAGAGCCACGTTCTTGTCATCTCTACTTGTTGATCTTGCCCTTGATTGTAAGCTAATTTCCTCTTATATACAATCATCCTTTCGCCTATCAAATGTGGGTAGCTTATCTCGAGCACAAACTTTTCTGATGAACATATCCATGCCTCTGAGAACCTATTCAACACTACATTTACTAGTGCTGAGTCTTCCACCTTTTCTTCCACTATTGCAAGCTGATCACAAATTTGTGCGATCCTCATTAGATAACTCATCACTAAGTTAGACTTGGTCATTTGTGTAGTCTAGAGCATATCTTTCAGTTTCATCTTTTTGTTTATGGTCTTGCTTTGGTATAATCCTACCAAGGCTTCGAACATCTCCTTGGTTGCCTACTTCTCAGTTAGATGAGGAACCAAATGATTCTTCACAACATCCTTTAGTAACACCCTTGTGCCTTTATCTTGTTTTTTGCCATGATGGTCTTCCATTGAGGATTTGATGTCTCTGTTATCTTGGTCTCAACAATCTCCATGAGATCGTTTTCTTTGAGAACCAATGTGATACTAGCCTTCCATGGTAGGAAGTTTGAAGCTCCATCCAACTTGACTTCAAACCAAAGACTTACTGTAGTCATCTTGCCAAATCTCGTTAAATATTTTTTGAAGAATTTTCTGCTTGGTCCTTTAAGCACCCCTGAAATTAATTTGCTGCCAACCTTATGACTGGTATGCTTTTGCTTTCTCCCTCTTAAAGTCGACTTTTGTTAACCACATTGATTACACCGACAAATTGTTGTCTATGCACATGTTTTCTTGATCTTGTGGTACTGCACTCTCTGCTGTGCTGTGTTTTTGTGGCCTGTTTGTTGCCACGACCAATTTACAGTTAACAAATTCTTCGCAAGCCTAACCACACATCTGCTGCTGTTTATGCTCCAGTCGACTTGCCTAAGCTTTCATCATGAATGGTAGCTCCTTGATGGTGGCCCTCACACTCAACCATGACTCAATCTGTTGTGGTCCAATTCACCTATGTGGCAGCTGTTAGAAAATCAGAATGGTAGAAAGCTTTTCTTATGTTGATAATTACTTGTGTTATTCTTGTATTCTTATTATCTTGTTTATTTTCTTATTTTATCTTCTTTCATCAAGTAATCATCAAATCAAAACATGAAGATCAACGACACCAGATGCAGGCATTTAGCCAAGGCTAAAACCCCTCTCTAGGGGAAAACCTAGTCAAACTCTTCCACTAATCAAATTGAGATAGACCAAGACCTTAAACCTGACTAAAAGACCTTCCTCCTCCACCAAGTTAGCCTTCCAATATGATTCAACAAACTTGAGTAGTCTCTTCTTATCCAACAACTACAACCCAAAAACAATCCAAAATTGCGACCTCTAGCTATTTCAAAATTTCGGCCCAACTATAGTACTGCAATTTCGGCCCTTCCAACAACTTCGCAACATGTGAGACAAGGACAGAGAAAATTCGACTTCTTATGCTTGACAAAGGCTTCCTTCTCCTTCGCTAGGGTTTCCTTCCTCTTCCTTGAATTCCACACCCTTTTTCTACCTCCAACTATTGTGAATCGAACTTGTTGATGTTATGCTCCAAATGAGTCAAGTTGTTGCCCTCTTATAGTGGTTGCATGAGTTTGAATTCTCTTGATGAGGCCGACTTGTTCTTCTTTGAGGCCGACTTGGTGGAGGAGCCCTAGAATACGTAATTTACATAATAAATTTCTTTCTTGACACAAGAAGCCCAAGAAGGGTCTTTTACCTGATGACAAGGACAAGGACTCTTGACATAAACCCTAGAAGCCTACAATGGAGGCTTTGACCTAAGAATCATTAACCTAAGCATGAAACCCATGCTTTAATAAGTCAATTTCTTTTATAATAAAAATTCTTTTTCTTTCTTTGACGGATACATTACATCATGACTCAAATACAATTATGAAGACCAACACTAGATACATTCTTCAACACTACCTCTTAACTAGGGAGGTATTCATAATTACATATATACAAAGATACATGGAAGATCTCAAAGTGATATGCTCTATGAAGAGTCACAATACACAGTGCTACAGATTAGATACCTGACCAGGGTACTCTAATCAAGTGGGACTAAGGTGTACTCAAGCTTTAGCCACTCTAAGTACCATCAAGCTTTTAAGCTCTAACACTAACCTAGGGATCTAGGTTCGTATCCAAGGTCAGAGCTCCAAGACTAATGCCACCCTCCCTACTTCGAGATTTAGACATCAACACATAGGTCGACCAGATGTCCTCCCAAGCATCTTGTTGCCATAAGATGCTTCATCTCTCCTTATCAACTAAATCAGATATATATCCACAACTCCAAGCATGCTTCAAACATTCAATCTTTTACGGAGAGATGCTGCACAATCACAACCCCAGTTAGTAATAAAATTCAAGGTATATGTACAAGTAAGCACAAACCGTCGGGGTCTTCAAACACTCTGATACTACTTATATCATCAAGAAGTTATCCAAATACAACTTGTCGAAAGCTTTCTTCTTCTTTCATTTTTTCAGTAGCACCAAATACAATTGTAGTATTTCTCAAGTCTTTTTCATGAACATCCATCTATAGTTCTTTTTTTCATTCTTTGGTTTCATCATTTCCTCAAGGTAGTCATTATGACTGTCATAATATGCCCTCCCTCTCAATCGTGGAGATGTACCTTTTCTTCTATCCAAGTTCCCTCTCAACTTAGGGAGAACAACATCATCATATATACTTCATTCTTTCTGATTTCATCAAGGTCATCTTGATCATCATTAGTCTTATAGCTTCTTTCACTATGCTCATTATTATTATCATCTTCAATTACGAAGATCTTCAACATCTTGAAGATTATGTACCTACAAAACTTTAATAGCAAGTACAACCAAATACAAATAGAAGCATGAAGTTAACTATATCAAAATCATGTCATTATAATGGAAGCATCAAACCATTCAAACTTTAGACATCAAATTCCTAAACCTAGTTAGGTTCATAATCAGCAAGGGTCACTTCTTTTTACAGACTAGACCTCAACTTCTTGCTAGGGTTTTGTCATAAACCCTAGACTCCATCTTCAAGACACAAAGCCTTAGATGTCAACAATAACAATCCAATCATAGTACTATACATTTAAGGTTTCAACAATATCCTCTTAGAATTTACATGTCAGACTCTACTAGGGTTTGTTGCAAACCTTAGATTTTATCATCAAGTCTAAATCATAACAATAATAAAAAATAATATAATCATGCTCTAGAATATTAATCTCTACTACGGTTTTGTTATATACCCTAGATAAGATATCATACTTGCATGTCTAGGGTTTCATTATAATGCACTAACATCTCATATCAATATCCATACCTACTAGGTAATCCCGAGACACAAACATCAATACATCAAAGTTAAATATGCAACAATTTTGACTAGACTAGGGTTTCAATCACGCAGAAGAATATTCACCTAGGATTTGTTTCCTAGGATCTTACTTTAGTTATTACAAGGTTTTTGTTTATAAAACCTAATTCACCAAACACTAAAGATCTAGGGTTTCACTATATAACTAAGACATTATCAACAAACCCTAAGAAGACTAGGGTTTCATAATCAACATTGACATACCCTTAGTGTTAAGAGGTTAGGGTTTTGCAGTGAATCCTAAGGGTTAGGGTTTCACATGAATGATTAAATGACAGTATCACAATGGTAGATTTAATCTAATGATTAATCACCCTAACAAGAATCTTTATGATTCAAAACCTTAGACATAAGAATGTTAGTAATATAAAACAAATTTCAAAAGAAGGATGATCATACCATATGTATGAAGAAAACATTGTAGCAAAACTTGTAGTCTAAGACATACCTTGAGTTGTTCTTTAACTAACCTTGTAGGACATCAATTCTTGAAGGGCTTCCTTTGCAACAAAACTTATTTTATGATTCAAGTCTTTCCTTTGAGGTCCCCTCCATAACCTTTGTGCATTCTGCAAACTTTCCTAACCAAGGAAAATACAAGGAAAAATGTTATTAGTATGCAATACAAACAATTACGATGTGAGGAGGAAACCAAACATAAAAGAGGAAACAAGACACAATATACTTATTTTTTGATAAAATGGTGAAGGCTCCCTCTTAATCCTAATCTTTCGAAGGGATACCTACAACTTATCAAAACAATTTCAAGAATTTTTAACAAAATATATTGAATCTTTGGACTATGAAAATCAAAACATAAAAGAAAACATTGCAAAACTTAAAGTAGGATATGCAAGGGATTGTATCCCTAAGAGTCTCTAGCAAATAAGTCTTTGACTTCAAATTCTTCTGTCTTGTTCTTCTTTGATGAAGCTTCATCAACAACGTTCACCTATTCTCTTTCTCTCCTTTTATTCCTTGGATTTTTAGGACAATGACTTTCGTAATGACCCATCTTATGACAGTTGTAGTGGATAGGTCAACTTTCTTCCTAGGTCCTTTAAACTTCTTGAATATACCCTTCTTCTTGTGTTGAGCAGTGTAGGCATTTGAAATGTTGTCTTCTTCATCCTCCTTCTTGTTATTTACTAATGAGATGCAAGCTTCTTCTTGACTGCATGCATTCCACATTTGTTCAATGGTAGGAGTATCTTTCCAACTGTTGATCCCTAATGCAAAAGAGCTCCATGATTGATCCAGGTGGATATTGGTGGCCACCCGCCAATTCCACTTGGACCCCCACCATTGTTTCTTTTCGTTTTTCAGTTTCCTTAATTGTTGCACAGTTTACTATTTTTAACAGTTTTTCGGGTCCTAAACTTCCGAAGCCGTTTTGATGCCCTAAATGATGTTTTTTGGGAAGCAACATGGGTCCATGGACCCATGGACCCATGTTGCTCTTCCCAAAGTTGTAGTTCTCGGATAGATCTTTTTAACGAGGTATTGTGCGTGTTAAATGGAGATCATATGCCAAAGTTATGACCCCAGGAAGTTGATGTACTAACTTAACCAAAACGGGGCTCATAGTTTGGTGCTTCATCTCCTAGGGTTAGGTTTTTGGATGTTTATGGTTTTCCATTGTTTCTCAACAATAAATAGGCCTTCGAGCCTCATTGTAAGACAGTTCAGAGGCATATGGCCGCCACAACTCTTCTCAGAGATAAGCTACCATCACCCTAGCTAGTTTATTTCCATTTCTGTTTGTAAGCATATTTCAGTATTTTACAGTAATGAAATGAAGTATTATTTCTGCTACATCTTTTTATATATGGTTATATCTGTAATTTGTTGCGTTCTTGTTTAAATCTGGATCAGTGGTATTAGAGCGGTTTGCTCTTTCTCTGTCTTTCTTGTAGAAATTTCTGTTTTCCCACCTCGGTTTTTAGTTTCTCCTTATTTCTCCCATATAGTTAAATGCCCTTTCCCATAACCATACATTTAACAACTGAATTTTTTATATATATATATATTTTATTTTTATTTATTTATTTAATTTTATTTTTAATTTATTTATTATAATTATTTTTTTTTAAAACACAAATTCTGGAAATTTTACAGAAATGGAAATTGCAAGAAAAAAATCAGCAGTAACAAACAACCCTTAAAAACATTTAAACACAGAGATTTTTGGTCAATGTGACCCTGGAAAAACCCCCTACAACTCTTGGGGAAAACCAGTTTGAGTGCTTTTCTTTATTTCTGGAAAATGCCTTTTATAGTGAGAAAATTTTCAGCAAAACAAATTTTTTTCAGCAAACAACTTATCTCCTTTTTCAGCTTCACAGTCAAACTGAACTGTTGTACAGACCGTACAAATGTACGGACTGTACAGACAGACCTTGGTTTTTGTGCAGAAAATTGCCTCCTTGAAATTCGTGCCCAAAAATAAGCTTTTTACTATTTGCTCAGCAAAATCTGCCTTTTATTGCTTGTTCTTTCAGCTGTACGGATTTGCTGAAGTGCTGCCTTGGAATATGTGCCAAGTTGCTGCCTCCTTCTCCTTCCTGTTCAGAAATCTCCCTTGCTCTCTTGCTCTCCTTCTCCCAATTTGCTCATGAAAGAATGAATGATCTTTTCGTCATTTTCCTCCCTTAATCCAACCCTAAGTGACTTTTGGGTGATCCCTAAATCCAATGGCTGAAATAGATTCAGATCTATGACTGAGATTAAATGCTCATTTAAATCTCACTTTCTATTTTTTAATTCACCCCACTTTAATAAAGACCCACTTAGTCATTTATTTCCAAAGTCACTTTTC
>APFE030644634.1:0-31440 GCA_000404065.3 Pinus taeda | reverse complement strand
ATTCATGTTGAATTTATCTTTGTAGACAAACATTTGTTTTCTTTGCCCATGGTTTGTACACATTGAAAACTATCTGGATGCAGGGAAGTTTCCACAATGCCTCTCACCTAGGTATCATTAGAAGGTCATCAAACAAAGTGCATGGTACTCTTGTGTACAAAGATATCGCTTCCATACGAGACCAAGATTTTCAATAGATGATGCATGACAAAGGTTGAAATTTATGATGTATTCAGGGCTTGTCATCATGAGTCCTATGGATAAAAAAGTTCCAACACAAATATTCTAAATAAAGTATTTCACTTACATTATTATTCTCTAATCATCTCTAGAGATGCTCAAAAACATGTAAAATGATGTGATACGTGTCAATAGATGGGAAGACCGATACAATATGTGAAATGCCACTACAACCACAATTCTTGATAGAATAATATGAGAAATGGACACTCAATTTTGTAGGACCAATTAACCCTCCATTCAAGAAAAAAATGTACATCTTGTTGTGCATTGATTACGTTATTAAATGAGTTGAAGCTAAGGATCTACCAAAAGCCATAAAGAAAGGTGTAGATAATTTCTTATGAAGATACTTTGTTTGTTTTGGAGTGCCTTAGGAAACCATTATCGACCAAGATACACAATTTAATTCTCATCTTATTCAATCCATTACTAAGAAATTAAAAAAGAACAAAATATTTACTTGGTGTCACCAGAAAGTCAATGGACAAGTAAAAGTCTCTAATAAAGTATTAGAGGATATTCTGAAAAAGACAATCCAAAAACATCATAAAGACTAGGATGATAAACTTTCAAAGGCCCTATGGGAGTATAGAACTACTTGTGAAAACACCACAACCTTTATACTTTATGAACCTATGTATGGGAAATGTGTGATCCTCCCAATAAAATTTGAAATTAAAACATCAAGGATTGCATTGCACGTGGGTTTTGATTTTTCAAAAGACCAAAGGTACCCACTGGAACAAGTTAATGCTATGGTTGAGAATCAATAAGCCGCTATAGAATAGACATCCCTTGTTCAACAATAAAGAGCTAGGTGGCATGATGAATTCATTAAGAGAATTTTTTTTTAAGGAGACTAGGCATTTCTTTTCAGTTCCAAATACAAGGATTTCATAAGAAAAAATTATGCTCGATGGTTGGGACAAGATGATGTTGACAATGTTTATGACAATGGATTAGTTACTTCATCATCAGTTAGGATTGTAGCTAAGGCCAAAGTAAAAAGAAAAATGTATTCAACAAGTGGACCTTAATGTGGTTTCACCACCAATGCCTGAAGCCCCATACTTTTTCCCCAAGTTCAATTGAAGTATATATGTGTGTGTATGTGTGTGTGTGTATATACATATACATATACATATACATACACACACACACATATATGATAATAATAAAAAGAAATATATAGTAGTGAAAACTTGCTCCACATGTTATCAACTTCGTGATGTTGGAAAATCAGTTAAATAACTAGCACCACCAAATAAAATTATATTTCATTGTGAAAACCCCTTCCGAGCACAAGTGGCGAAACTCTTATTTGAAAATCGGTTCCTAGTAGAGAAGGTTTCAAAGAACAAAAGGGGGAGAGAGAGAGAGAGAGAAATAATGATAATAATAAAAAGAAAGATATAGTAGTGAAAACTTGATCCAGATGCTATCAACTTTGTGATTTTAGAATATTAGTTAAGTAAATAGCACCACCAAATAAAATTATATTTAGTTGTGAAAACCCCTTCGGAGCACAAGCAAGGAAACTCTCATCTGAAAATTGGTTCATAGTAGAGAGAATTTTATTTTTCTAAAATTCCTACCATATTTCGTGCAATATCACCATTGGCATTTCTGCGACAACCTTATGATTCATGATTTGGTAAGGTAAGGATGAATATTATCCAAGAACCTTGACTAATTAGAAAATGATTTGAGGTTGAGCAGTTCCAATTAAAAAGTGTTGGAGTGGCACTTGTAATTTTTGGAAGTAATCAGGTTCTCTCTAGAAACACACTTATTCTTTTTTATATATAAATTGAATTTAAAGGGGACAATCTTATAATTGTTTTTTCACCATAAGAGCCTTAAAAATTTTCTATAAGGTTTAAAACATAATACTTAATCATGTGGGTACTATAAAAATCATTTGTAGCACATATGCTACTTGGGCAAGTCATTTAATAATCTATTCTAGCTAAATCTGACTCATTTCATAACAATCTATGCATTTATTAATCATTTTGTAGCAGAATTGTACATAAGCTCTCATTCTTTGGAAATTGTGTGCACATATTACCATCATATAATAGTTGTATATTCCCTCTTATTATGTAGCAACTTCATGAACATATTATTATCCCATATGCAATATGTATGTATGCCACTATACCACCCTTTTGCACTAGCATGCATTTATTTAACATGTTTTTATATATATCAACCATTTTGTAACAAGTGTGTTGATATTGCATTCATTACATTGCTATAGGAACCACTTCTAATTGGGTAGTATTGATATTCTATATACAATAATGATAATTACTTCTCATAACACCTAAATATTATTAACCATTCACTGTACCATTTAGTCATTTACAACTTATGAAATATAACCATGTTATGCATTGTAATAATTTATTTTGTAGCCTTTGTATGGTCTTCATACATTTCATACCCATTATGTTTTATGTCTCGACATGCCGCATGCGACATCATCCTAAGCCACATCGTCTCAATGTGGCATGTCACCCTAAGCCACATCGGATCAGTGTGCCATGTCACCCAAGCTACATCATCTTGGCATGCCATGTCACCCCAAGCCAAGTCATCTCATCATGCCACATCATCCTAAGCCACATCATCTTAAGTGCCACATCATCCTAGTGTGCCACATGACATCATCTCATAGTTAGAGGAAGCTCTAACTATTATTATGCATAATTTCACTCTTAACATGGGTTGTAGGCTTTAAACCTCATCCTAACATGATTAGCTACAACAGAGAACAGAACAGAACATTTATGGAGCGCTCCATAAGACAAACACAGTGGTTGAGAGAGAAAGAACACCCATGATGATTAACCTGTAGATTGAACAGAGAAAATAATGTGTGAGGTTACATAAAAATAGCCTTTCCCTTTCCCTGGAAAAAAATTAAAAGGAACAAAAAATTACCAGTAATCCATTTGAGGGTGAAATCCATTCGAGCTCACCCTGTTGTTGTTCTCGCATTGTATTGCAAAAATTACCATCACTTCCTCTTCCTATGTGAATTTCCTCCTCATCACAATCACCACCGATCCCTCTCATTCTTCCTTCCTTCATTAGGCCACGCGCATTCCTGAGTTTTATGCTTGGGTTTTTGGACCGTTGCCTTCAAATTTAACTATAACCAATCTTTTAATTACTACTCATTAAACCAATCTTTTAATTACCCATCTTTTAACTCAGTATTATTATTTTATAATTTATGATTGATATTGTTGTAGCTTGCTGCGTTGTTTTTCAGTTCTCTGTTTTTATCTTTCCAGTATTCTATGTTGTTGTAATTCTTTTTTTCCTGTTTCGGCAACCCTTATCCGGATTGCGGCAGATTCCCTTCCCAAACTCACTTACGTCGTTGTTTTGGCCCACTTCTCTGTCTCCTTTTACGGAAATGGACGTTAACCGTTTCATCGGAATTGCTTATGGATGGTCGGAAAACTTTATCATGTTGTATAAATGGACGTTAACCTTTTCATCGGAATTGCTTATGGATGGTCGGAATCCGCAGTCTGTCATTGTCTCCGGGCCGTTTAGTGGAAAACTCAACATAGGGAATTCAATTCAACCTAAGGAGCTATAGCGTCGCGCGTGTCCTACCACCTGTAAAGAAATAACCGTATAGCTAAATGTTTAACACAGTGTAATTTTGGGTAAAAAAATAATATATATCATACTGGATGGATTGAGTTGTTGGCTTCCGCACTGGCATTAAATCAATTTACATGTAAGTATTGGAATATTTTTTTATTTAAAACGTAAAGAATGATTAGTTTAGATTTATGGAAGAAAATCAATTAGTATTATTTATAAATTTATTTATTATTAATATGTTAATAATTATTTTATTTAGTATTATCAAAATAAAAAAATCGAATATTAAATTTTTATAATTTTTTAGAAAGTTATTAACGTCAATGTGTTTAATGTTAGATTTTTTAATTGAGTTTTTTAACAAAATTCATTTTTTTTAATGTTCATTATAATTAAAAACAAAAAAAGATATTTATTTAGTTAGTCGGTGATTTTAATTAAATGTATTAATACTATTCAAAAGATGCGTAATAATATATCATATTAAATGTTTTAATGTTCATGTGAAATAATATAACTTTATATCAAACTTGAAAAATGATAAACGTAATTAAAAGTAAAAAATAATAGTACTAAGCTCACAAACACATTATGTGTATTTAGTTGACACGTACTTTTTAGAATTAAATAAAATATTTTTAAATAAAAAATGCTAACTTGATTAGAATAAAAGTGAATATATCTATTTGGTTAATTATAATAAAAAAAAATATTAATAATCTTATTCTCACTACGCTAGCTCCATTTATTATTGACATTACAGCCCAAAAATGTGATAAACATATTTCATTGAGTGTGGAAGATATACAATTATTATACTTCACAAAGATATTTGAATATAAGATTTAGGTAAATTATTTAAATGTATAAAGAAAATAAATAATTGAAATAAAGAAAAAACTAGTTATTTCTTAATAAGAATAATAAAAAGAAGAGACATATGCAATTTGTTCAATTCTTAATATAAAATTAATGTGGCATTTAAAAACAATTAATAATAAATAATAAATTGAGTTTTAAATCAAATATATTAGTAAAAAAATGATTAAAACATTTTAATTAGTCTTACTATTGTACATGTTCCCTCCTTTGGAGTATATTGTACATGTTCAATCATTTGAAATGTAGTAAAAATTTGTTGGAATTGTGAGTTTAAGTTGTGCACTCTACATAATCCAAGTGCTCAACTAGATTTTCAAGGCATTGATGCAATTTAAACAATGAAAAAATGTACACTACCCTCTAAAAGAAATTAGATTAGCACATAAGGGATTATAATCCGTCTCCAGAGTTGATAGATTTTGGGTTAAAAATTAATCTATACTAGTGAATATTGAAACTATTTTATCATAGAGAATACTCTTTCCTATATTTTCCCCCCATTATTATATATATATATATAATATATAATATATATATATATATTATTATATATATTCATTATTTTAAATACTCAAAATTCTACATTTAAGTTTAAGAATATAACTCTCTTCAATTAAAGGAAAATTCAGTTTTACATCTTTCATAGTTTTTCAACAAATAATAATAATAATAGCTTAATTTTAAAGTCATAGCCAAGTTTGGAACCAAAATTGTTGTATGATGATGGACCGGAAGCTGGCTCTAATGACAACCTCTCCAATTTGATTACAATATCTTCAATATCCGGCTCTCTCTCCCTTGGATCTTTCCTCAAATAATCAGTCATTAAACTAATAAATTCATTCCCTTGTGAAAGTTCATAAGTCTCCCAATTTAAGCCAGATTGAATTCAGTAGGCAAATGTACGCACAGCTATGTATGAGAAGCATATGAAACTACCTACGATAATTATATTACCACGCATTTATAGTGGGAATTTACAATATACATGCATATACAGGTGCCCAGCAATTATAATCTAAACTCATGCTATAAATGCAATTTTGTATGAGGATATCCATGAAAAATGTACACACACAAATCAACTGGCAGCGATATCAGGTAGGCACACAGCAATGGTTGGAAAACTTATAAATAACTGTTTATCAAATTATGGGTATGCCGCAGACAACAGTTAGGAAATACACACCCACAGTCTTTAATAATTCAACCAATATATATATATACGTCCGCACAGTGGATTAATACGCACCACAATTCTCACATGCAATAATTATAATCAAACCTCACATGCAATAATTAATACGCACCATTACAGCTCTGTGGTTCTCCAATTCTCTGTTCTGAATACGCATACGCAACTCTGCCCTCAACGTATACGCACAGTAAAAAAAAAATAATAGAGGAACCCACGCGCTCCTTCCAAACAACCTGACAGTGTGGTGTTTGACCGTCTTTCATATACTGTGCAAGCCTATAATTCTTCTCAATCAAATATATGCACAGCAATTTCATGAATTATATGCATATGGCTCCGCTGTCCATAAAAATACACACAGTTCTTACCAATTTACAGTTGAACCACAAAATACCGCCTATACTGCATGAGAATTATATTAATATTCCGCCACACTGAACACATCATCATAATAATTCAATGACTGTTTTGTTTTATTAGAGAGCTGCCATTTTTACTCTATATTTCCTACCGTTTACATACACAATATATTGGAGTTCTACATGAGAGAAGACTCTCTCCTTGGCGGCCAAGTTTTCCATCTCTTTCTTCTCATCCATACCTGCCTTATTAAAAAAGCAGTCACATATAGAAAAAGTAGTAATACATAGTTTTTTTTATAACAACTAATCTAGCATGCCTTATTCTAAGCCTATCTAGAAAAGATGGCATGTTTTTTCCCTTATCTAGTTCCTAATTTTAACTAAAAAAACATAGAAACAGCAGGCAAAGGATCCCACTCCTTACCTGTAAATAATCTTTTTGATTTTTTGGAATAAATCAAAAGATTTTTCCCCTTCTGAGTCACATGCGCCTGCATCATATGAGACGCTAGTTTATGGAAAAGCCCTTTATATTTGAATATTTATCTGTTTAAGAAAAAACACAGGTTCTTAAGAACTATTAGTTATTTTTTTATTCTCTATAAAAGTGTAATATACTTTATATATCTTATTAGATTTATGATTATAATGTAATAAACAAATATTATATAACAATAGGCATATGACAATTATTATATAATGTAATCATTAATATGTTTTAATGATTAGCTATAGAACAATTTTCACATGATATTTATTTATTGCATTATGATAATATATCTAATAATATATGGTAGGCATACTATAGAAATTTTCCTCAAATTTGAGAAGATTGTGTGAAATTCTTGAGATTTTTAAAAATTGATAGGAAGAATGAGTCCTTTTGTAATTTTTTTCTCAATTAAAATGTGTTTATTATGATAGACATGCCTCATATTAAGATTCTATCCTCAAATTTGAAGGTTTTCCTAGATTTTTGAAAGTTTATCCACATAAAATGTGTTTAAGGAGGTTTTTCAAAATTGATTTCTGAAAAAGATATTTAAAATAGATTTGGTGTCACCCCTTATTGTTAAATTTGGAGAGGGTTCCTAGATTCCACATCAAATTTGAGGAAATTTACATTATAGTAACCTATTTTGATTTGAGGAGGTTGCTCAAAATTGATTGTATACAACCTCCTTTAGTTTGAGAAGGTTATTGTTAAGAAATTTAGCTACTTAAATTCCATTATATTTAATTGTCAATCTATGGTCATAAACTTTTAAACACCAACATTGTATGTGTTGAAAATAATACTGAGAAGGGGGGGGGGGGGGAATTAGTATTATCTAGTTCTTTAAATATTCCTTATTTACACTTTGAATTATTTTTGCATATCAGTACCATAAAATAATAAGCAAGAAAAACAGACAGTCACATCAAAGAACACCAGATATAAGGTGGAAACCCAATGTGGGTGAAAACCACCTGCTGCAATATGTCTCTATCTTCTTTCAAATTAGGAACTCCTTTTACAATGGTCTTGTACTGGTGCAGTCCTTTACCAATACGCAGGCTGCAACCTGCAGAGAGCTACAACTCTCTCTCGTTTTCCAGTCTCTCCTGGAAGGGAGCACAACCCCCTACTTCTTTTCTTTCAAGGACCACTTTTCATAAATTTTCAAACTGGATCCATAAACATCAAATGATCATCAAGTACAAGTAAATCACCCAGTCAACTAGATCAATACATATACAATGAGAGTCATCAATCAGATCTAGTCTATCAGATCACATAAAGATGAGTCATTAAGAACATAATCAATCACTTCTCAGACTGCTGTTATCAGATCATAATACCAGAAACCAGACATCACTTCAACACCCAGAACACAGCAAGGATAAACATGGACAGCTAAATTGATTTCAAGAGAATTACGCAACTTCACCCATGTAATGCCTGCGTACAAGTACGCATTGTTCTTCTGTGGCGCCACGAACCTTCGCACCTGCGCCTTCTGTGGCGCCGCGCACCTCCGCACCTATGCCTTCTGTGGCGTTGCGCACCTCCGCAGCTACGCCTTCTGTGGCGCCGCGCACCTCCGCAGTTGCGCCTTCTGTGGCGCTGCGCACCTCCGCAGCTGCGCCTTCTGTGGGGGGTCGCGTACCTCCGCAGCTGCGCCTTCTGTGGCGCCGCGTACCTTCGCACCTGTGCCTTCTGTGGCGCCGCGTACCTCCGCACCTGCGCCTTCTGTGGCGCCGCGTACCTCCGCAGCTGCGCCTTCTGTGGCGTCGCGTACCTCCGCAGCTGCGCCTTCTGTGGCGCCGCATACCTCCGCACTTGCAGCGCTTCTGTGCCTGCGTATCTCCACGCTTTTCTTTCACTACACTTGCGTGCCTGCGGGTATAGATAATTTCAAGACTTCAAGAATAACCCAGACTATGAGATCTACAGATCTGATCATGCGCTCGAGAGATCACCCTTCACAGATTCGCTTTCCACTTCACTTTCATATAGATCAAGATTTTGAAACAATAACCAAATATTTAAGATCTTAAGATATTCAATTTGCAAAAGATGCTCAGCCAAGGGAAATTCTTTGCTTTATATAGGCAAGCTCCTCCTAAAATCATGGATCAATACCACGAGCCAAAACCATAATAACACAAATACCGTCGGCTAAATACTAAAGATTAAACATAAGAAACCCCACGTGTTCTTTTCTCTGCCTTGAAGTGAGTGCACTGGGGGTACGCACCTCCTGAACGGCTGACCAGTGTGTCTGGCCGCGGTCCCTTCACAATGTACCTGCGGGTACGCATCTTCTGAACTGTTCTCCTACGTACTTATTAATTTTCAACATATTGAGAGCCTTTCCACGGGTGTTGCCATCAAGTACAACATCTATAACATATAGCCATACCATAAACATAATGCCAACAGTATGTGTGGATCTAGTACATAAATTATTCTCAAGCTATAAAATAACTTTTACAATCTAATGCTCCAAGGCATGCATTGGCAATAAAATGAACTATCAGACTGAAAATTAAAGGGATACAAAGATTTGTTGGATCAATGAGCTTATGTTTTCAAGACAACTTTGTGGAATCCAATCATATTCCATTGTTTGTCATAGAATGATTCTATGATTAATTAAGAAGCACTTTCATTCTTCAACCTTCAATGCCTAAATTTTGTAGGGGGGAATCCACACTTTACACTTAAAAGATAAAATTCAATCAGGAAGAAAGTAAAATTCTACACGCTTGCATGATCACTAGGATTGCATTTACAAAATAATTTTATGATCTCTGATCACAATACTTTGTTTTGCATAAGTGTCAAATATTTTTGTAATTCCTTAAAAAGCACTTTTGTTCATAAACCTTCAGTGCCTAACCTCTATAGGGAATCCACACTTTTGCAATGAATAACGTATGAAAGTTCAAGAACTAGAATTACAGAGAATCAAAATATTAATCTACAGATAAATAGAAATACAAATTATCTAATTAGATCATCTAACTAAGAAATAAATGAATTCACAACACAAACCAGGTAGGGAGCCTTACCTACTGACTTGCACTACAAAAGAAAACTACAGTTGATATGAAATTGCGGAATTAGATCGCTACCTAACACTTGGCAAGTTTTAAATGGGCCTTTCAAAACAATAATTTAATACATCTGAACAAGTTATCCAAAAAGGACATGACACACATAATAATTCAATGTCAAATAGAAAGACACCGAGACCCCCCTTGGGCTACCTCTCTGGGCCCTACTCTAAAAGGCTAGGTTGCTCGTATTTCAATGAATAAGAAGAGGTACATCAAAATTGTTGATACAATTGCAACTATTTCCACAGTATGGAAATTCTCTCCTTTAGCAAACTCTCACAATTTCATTTGACATTCTACAAAGGACTTGTCATTTATAGTAAAAACATAGAGTCTCTAACAATAACTCTAACCTCTACTAAAATCAAGAATTCGAGTTTCATCAATATATTAATTATTTACCTCATCTCCACTTGTCTAAGTGAGACACAATTCAAGTAAAAAATTCTACAAACTTCATTGTTGCTACTAACAAACAAGTACTGTCGTGTAATTTGGAATGTGTCAAAACCCCCGTTTTGGCTCTTCAAGTTTCCAAATCATCTTTCAAATGCTTCTAGAGAGCCAAAAACTAACTTGAAAACTTCTTGTGTTTGAAATGGTTTCGAACTGCTTCTTTACATATAGTTTCACCGAGCTAAACTATACACATAGGCACTATTGGTGACCATCAGAAAGGAGGCCTCTATCTCAGCTTTCCAATGCCTGTCTCCATTTGCAAAAATGCCCAAGGATGACCAAGATATGCTCAAATGAACATTACAGGCACCAATATGAATTTGTTCTGGAGCTCACTATTCAACTCCCCCTCTGCACTGGTGCAATGGTAATCCTTTTATAATTCCTTGGCCAGGTTCCAGATTCGAACCTACCGAGCTATACATGGCAAGTTGTTTTAATTAGGTGGACAAACCTATACTCGGTGCAATAACAAAATTACACTTAGAGCTATATTTATAACAACTACTAACTTTGGCGAATTTCATTTTAGTATGGTCTAACCATATAATGCATATGGTTTACAAAAATTGGACCGAATACAATATCCTCCGCACATTGATGTAATGTATTATCCTAAGGTTTATTCCCGATTCATATAGATTGGATTGGTGGCTTTTGTTACACTGATAATCCAAATTTTTATCATATAACTTGGTGAAATACTATATCATAACTCAGCTCCGATCGATGTGGCAGTCAAGTGTTATGGAAACCCACGGCCATGTGAACTGCTTTCAGCGGTAACCTCGTGCCACATAGTTGTACCTAGTTTTCCATGTGAACTAGTTATTGGACCTACTCCTTACCTGTTCTTGATGATTCGATGGCATATCCCATGGCAATGTTGACTCAGTACTCCATGTTCACAACTTTCGATGGTCATGGCAACAACTTGACGATTTTTTTTTAATTTTGCCCGCATCTTCATGTCATGTGACACATCTCCGCATTGAATAACACTTGTTGTAACCACATACCCAACAATCTATAGAACCATAGATCCGTGGAATATAACCCTAGTGGTCTCAACCTGCTCCTACATGTTGACTGGACCACATATTATGCGCTCTCATCCTTGTCGTGTTGTATCACCAGACGACATGGTTGCCACCTCTGCATTGTATAAAAGCCATAGTTTTTGTTTTAATATGTATTTTCCATTAGACTTTAACATATATGTTTGAAATATGGTTTAACACCATATCTTCGGCACTTTGTTGGCAAGTTGACTCACATCCTCCAACGGTCATGGCCATTAACTCTGCCACTGTGTGACTGGACCTTCGTTCCATGTGACTAGACTGGGATCCACCATGTATGAACCTGTTTATACTTTGTTATAATTCTTCACCATAATTTATAACTTTTTTCCATATGTTTTGATTTACTCCACCATATTGCGTATTTTCCATAGGTTCATTACATACCATAGATTCATTACATACTCTACCACCATGGTTTGATAACATAATTCTTTGTGCCCATCTTCCATATAGTTATATGATTTGTAAAACATATCTATCCCTTGCACCCACCATGGTTTTTACACATAGTTTGAACCTTAGGCATGTTTTAACATTAAAAAAAATGTGCACCTTTATTTTCATATATGGTATGTCATATGGTTTAGAAACCATAGGTTTGCAACTGCGCCATAAAATTACTAATGCACCCATGACTTATAATATGAATCTTTAACCGACCAAAACCCAAAATCTCACCATTCACCTGGATATATGCACAAGAGATGAACTTTGACCTGTTGACTTGACCATTTCCATGTGTCGAACTGCGTGAATGCCACATGGTCAGCAAGGCCCCTTTTGACTTGTTCACCATAAACTTCAATGACCATTTTCTCCCTCATACAAAGGCCAATTGTGAATCCGGAGATACCACCAGAATCAACGCGTTGAGCTCTTCGACTTGGCACTAATTTCGTGAGCAACTGGGATGTTAAAACTCTGCACATGTCAAGAAAATTTTTCTACCCAGGTCCATCTTGGACTTCAAACATATAGCAAACTTCGACTTGACTTAACAAGATCCATTCTAGATCAATAGTCTAATTACTTCTATGAAATAAAACTTAGAATAACATCATTTATATTAAAAGAGGAATACACAAGTCCACATTACAATTTTAAAGATAATCTGCATATACTTAGCATGGATCCACATATGCCTTGTCATCGAACTGCAATATACACCAACATATGGCCTTCATATTAGACCATTCGAACAATTTTTCAATACATAATTTGATTTCTTTCTTGACCAATCTTGTAATATTATAAACATTGACCTTTGACCTTTACTTATTATAGATGTTATATAGCATAGGGAGGGTGTATTGAACCATGAATACCTCCTGAGTACACAAATACTTCTTAATTGTTTACATCCCAAAAGTAGAGTAGGATGTAATGCCATTGGAAAATATAACCTTCACTAATGTGGGTAATTTCTTGTATTTTGGCAAAAGACATTTTTATGAAATTGCATGCATGAAAATATCCGTGCCATTTTCCAAAACCTTGAAATTGATTAATTATCCAACTGTGCTTGTGTTGTATGCAGTTCCACCATGCATTTGACTAGAGCATTAATTGTAAGTCAAGCCCTTTCTTGTTTAAACTAGGTGTTGTAGCGGCTAAATCCACCCTCCAAAATTTTTCCTTAGCCTGTTTTGGAGCCTCCATACCAAACTTACACAACACTTTGTCTTGCTTCATCAAGTACTCAAGCTTTAGTGTTTTCCTTGCATAAAGGCAACCTGTCGATCACAGTTGATCCATTCTCCTCACAGGCTACTCACCTGGACTTGGTCCAACTACAGGTTGAGTAGCTTCCCCTTGAAAATTACGCATTTCTTGAGGGAAACGATCCTTCCCTCTAGGAATTACACAATCCTCTCTGACAGCCTGTTGGGCTCCAATATTGTGCAATCCTGCTAGCCAACCCTCCCAGCAGGATTTGCACAAATTTTCCCAGCAGTAAGGTTTTTAGCCCAGGATTTGCACAAATCTGGGTAACAGTCAACTGCTCTGCCCAGAAATTGCGCAAATCTCCTAGGTAGCCAGCCCAGCTCCCAGCCATAAATGTGCATTTTTCTCCAGCAGTCGAGTAGTCTCTTGCATGTGCAACAAAGTTGACTGGTTCCCTCCGAGACTGAGCAAAAAAAATTTGCATGCATGGGCTGCTTCTTCCAAGGCAACATGCAAAGGCATCCCTTGTTTCAAGGATCTATGTTTAATAGTTGGAGGTTACATGCAAGCATAAATTCCGAAACCTCCCATCAAGTGTCTCTTCCCCTAGATTCATGGCATACGCGTCACAACCTCGATGTTATCCAAAATCATCAAACAGACGTTGCATAGCTCATTCGTCACATCAACCTTGTATCTCTGACATCCCACATCATATCTAGGAGCAGTCGACACATTCAACTTAGTTTCTTTGGGGTAAGCCCACTTCCCATGCCTTGTGCTACATTTCTATCACTTTTTGTGTTTTCTCTTGTGGGAGTACTCTTTGCTTGATTTCTTTGAGCACTTGCTATTGTTTACATGTATACTAGCTTGTCCTATCTCTATTTTAGTTTTCGTTGCTATCTCACTGTTGACACATGCATGAAACTATTTTGCATGGACGTTCGCCTAATCGGCGAACTACCTCACCCACATGCATGTTAATCTGTTTGTTGAATCTTTCATTCATGTTTTGTCAATCACTTTTACTATCACTTAGTGTCACTATGAATTCATTGACTTACTTGCTTTTAGTTTCCCATTGGTGAGTTGGGCCAACCTTGGCCCAGGCTCTGCCTTCATCGAGGTTGCATTGCACAATTTGGGAAAGGAAGGCTCACCTTCCTCTCCAGATTTGCACATTCCTGCCCAACATTGGCCTCTAGGACTGTTTTGTGCATTTCTAGAGGACAACGACTATTTGGCCCAAGAAATTGTGCAAAACGGTCCATGGGCTAGCAGTCCTTCCTAGCTAGGATTGCCCAGCAGTCAGTAGCTAGACTGGGCTATGCATTGTGAAGTTCCAAAAGTCAGTTAGTCTCCCAACAACCCGAATGGTGCCTTGTGCAGTCTTGGCAGTCAGTCGCCCGACCTCCTGGTCAAAACTATGCAACCTTCATGATCATTCACCCAAGTATGATACAAGTCAGTTCTCATGTTCATTTTGGTTTTCAATTGACAGATTTCTTGCCATGAGTGTTTCCATGTCTCCAAGTATTGCAAGTGTTCATCTGCCTCTCAGCAGTGCAAGTAGAATGGTTTCCAGGAGAGCAAAGATGAAGACACCATTTAGAGCACGCCTGGGGATGCAGTCGATCAAGTGTCCATGGACTTGCCTACCCACGAAGACATCAAGTTTTTTGTAGAAAATGACATCAATATATGACAACAAAAACATCACAACAAGTAGCATCATGAATGGCAGCTGAAGACAAATACCAAATGCAAGAGGAGGGTTGTTGACAACATAAACATGGAACAAGGTTGCAAATTCAAGGATGTCCATTGATGTTGAAAGCAACTATGGGTACTCCAGCTATGAAGTGGTGGTACGACATGAAGATCGCATGAAGGAAAAAGATGGAACAAAGAAGGAGTTGCATGTGCTAAAGAAGCAACTCAGGAAGAACATGAAGTTGCATAGACAGACAAATGAGTTGTAGCAGGAACAGGAACAACAGTGGTCGAAACATGCACTCATCGATGAAATTGCACCCATACAAGTTAAGGATCCATCCCAGTAGCTGACACAGAGTAGACACGGTGAGCAATGTTGTTGATCGCATGCAAGGGATTTGGCAGCATGCATGTCATTGAGTGCGCGCATGCAATCCAACCCATTCAACACACTCACCAAGGTGAAGACAAGAAGCAAGTCCAACTGGAGCTGAACATGTACTTTGGCAAGTTGATGCGCATGAAAACTAGTACACACTTGAAGATGAGCAAGGACACCATGTATCAGTGTGTTACTAGTTCATCCACACCCAAGAAGACCATGCACATGTTAGCAAATGAGTTGGATGAAGGGGTTGAACCAATGCACCAGTTGCAACAGAGGCAAGAGTTCGCTTCAACAAGATGTCACCATGACGTGCATGCAAACCATCACAGACATCCAAACTTTGCATCAACTCACCACCTTCACCATCACAAGCATGTCAAAGAGTTGGTCTCATCATAGCGGACCAAGCGTCAGTGATGTCTTGCAAGGCTTGCTCAAGCCATGTTGCCTCACATGAGTACATGTGCATTGTAATGTTGAGTCATGTCAAGTGTAATTCAAGTGTCAATGGTTGGATGTAACAGTAATAGAGTAGGTGAAGAGTCATGAGGGTAGTTGAATTCTCACAAAGGGTAATGTCAAGGGTCACCCCACCCATTTCTATAAATAATCCCTCATAACTCATTGTAAGGGCTTTTGGTCAGCAATGCTTCTACTAAGATTGTTTTGAAGAAAGCTTGGATAGTATTGTAACGCGCCTTGGTTTCTCCACTTCACGAAGCTAGTACATATCTTTGGAGGAGCAGGCAGATGTGGTTGTAATGTTCCACTATTGGGGTTATCAGGTTTACATGGATGTATTGTATGATTGTGACTTACACTTCTTTACATAGTAAGAGTCAACACATTTTCATTCATATGTTGTTATTGTAGTTGGACTTATTTGGTTGCTTTAATGACATGTGTTGTTTAACTTTCGTACTTGTGTATGAACTTATTCACATGCAATTATATGAATCTTGTTGTTAATGTGTTGCATATGTTGTTAATGTTGTCAGTGTCCGTTTCGACTACTCTACTGGACATAAAGCAAACCTTTCACTTGAACCTTGCTATAACAACCATCACACTCGTCTTGGACTAATCAGTGGGTGTTGTACGTGTTATCCTACCTTGTATGATGTGACTACTACATCCAAGTGGACTGCTCCACCGGAATTTGTGCATGTCCTTTGTGTTGTGTGTTCCTAGCCAAGTTGAGACTGATCCCTTTAACCCTAGAACTCACCTTCACCTCCTTCCCCCTTTGAAGTGTTGGAACCTCTCATACACCTTCCTTGACTCACTACATCAGTCACACCCTTGCTTTTGACAGAGTTATTCTACTTGCCTCTGTGCAACACTGCAATTAATGCATTACCTTACGACCCACTGTTGGGACTCCTACACCAAATGGTCTAAGGTCTAATTGGGACTTCTTACCGGGGAGATCCCCTTGACATGTTGGCGAGTCTGCACTGTCAACATTTTTGGCGCTAGAGGGAGGGGTTGATGACAAGCAGTGTCCTCTCATCCTGTTTTGAACCTTTGCATGTCTTTCGTGGAGTCTTGCACTCTTCTTCCCCTGAGGTGTTTTTTGAATCGTGAAGATGTCTCCATCTCGGGGAAGATTTTTGATTTCTTGTCCACTCATACATATGATGGTGAAGGCGAAGAGGCTTGGCCTAAGCACTTATATAACTTTCTTTTCATGATTTATGAGGAAGATGATTTTTCTGACGAGTTGGCCAATTTGATGCTTGCATACACACTTCACGAATCTCCATTTCGTTGGGTGCTCAGCCTATCGGCTAACATCGTGCACTCATTTGAGGACTTCTGTGATCTTATTGAAGACACATTTGATCATTTTGATCCAGACCATCTTGACCGGAAACTGTTACAGCAATGGAGGGCATTACATGAATCCGTTATTGATTTTTGGCAGCACTTTCGTGACTTGTAGTTTCAAGCTCCGAAGAGCCAGATCAAATCTTCTTATCTTTAGGACCAGTTTGATTATTGCCTTAAGGAACCTACCCATCCCAAGAGGAAGCTTGATATCAATCCTCGCTCAACCTTCTTCATTGATGGAACTGCGCAATCTCATGTGGGAGCGGGCACTATCTGAACTAACAGTCTGCCTCCCTCTCATTCAGCAACTCCACCACTACCCAGTGATGTTGAGGATCATTCTCACACACCTTTTCATCCTTCACACTCTCTAAACATCACTCCACTTGATTTTCATGTAGATTTGGTTGTGAGTCCTTCGAGTTCTCATATGCATTCTTTTCTTCAACCTACATCTTCAAACTCAGGTGTTCCTCTAGATGATGTTGTCTTGTGTTTGTCCATTCCGAACTCTTTCCTTGTTGTGAACAAGGAACAATCCACTGACGGAGTTGGTGTTGCACAACCAACATGCGCTATCATTCATGAAGAGTATGAATGGTAGCTTGAACCTCAACACTTCACGAAGGATGACTACCTTCTGCCCGAGTCCCCTCCGTTCTTTCCTAACCTCTTTGGTAAACCCACCATCCATGATTTTTCATGCGTATCTTCATCCATAGATGCACCCATTATTGATCACTCACAAGAATCACTAGATGTTAGTCCATCATTCGACAACGGAGAGGATAAGTTACTGATTGAAAATCCACTTGATCCTTCATTTGTCTTTTCCAGAAACACAGAGGATGAGTTTGTTTTCTTTTCATCTACCCCTTTGTGTGATTCATCCAACCATGAGGATGCCGACCAACATCCTAAATTTTTTGATCTTGATTTCCGTGATCCCTTCACCTCATCATCCAATCACAATGTTAATTCACTCATTGTTAATCCATCTAAGCCACTGGTCTATGAAGATCCATCTATCAATGAAGTCGAAACCCCAGAGGTCGTCAAGGCACTTCAGCCCGAGCTAATGGTTATGTCAAGCCCTCTCTATCACGAGGTTGGTTTTGCTTCCGATCAGGTAACTGTCCAAACACTCAAGGCTCCTCAGCACTCATCTATATGCACTCGAAATTAATCCAACACTCATATTTTACTTCCTCCACTCGAACTACACGATCCCATTGTTCATGCATTGGAGGTGTCTTACATTGCAAGCACTCATGCACAATGCAAGTTATCTTTGTTTCTTTCGTTCGCTTGCATGTCATAGTCAAGAGTGTGCTTATGCTTCAAAGTTGCATGTAGTGTCACATAGCACCATGATAAGTCTGCAGACTACCCTTCATGCACATGCACTCACTTATGTCTCGTGAGCACTTTGAATCACGAAGTGTGGTTGTCTTCATTGTTATATCTTTCTTGCTTGTTGGTTCGCGCAACTGGATTGCTCGCAGACCAAGCCTTCACCAACATGGGTCTACCAATGCATCAGTGGCTGCATTGGAAGTATCACTTCATGTGATCAGGCCCATGTACGTTAGTGTAGGAGTAGGAGTAGTGTTTGCTTTCAGTTGTTTGCTTGAATGCTTTTTTTCTTACGTGCTTTATTTGTTTGTTTGTTTGCTTGCTTGTTTGTTTACTTTATTCGCTTTCATTTTTGCTTCTGCTCTTGGTTTTCTTTATTGATTGTTAGTTCGTTTACTTGTTTCATTCATAGGTTAGTCTTGCATGAAACCATGTATGACTCTTGAAGCGAGTTGGGTAAAGTACAAGAAGGCTTATACAACTATCACTACTTGGTTATCTGTCATCTTGCCTCTATATGATTAGTTTGTTACTTTTAGTCCATGATACGTCGAAGGAAAATACGTATTGTTCGAAGTAAACCATGGTGTAAAAAAAACACTTGCACGATAAGTATTGTCACCTTCTCTTATCGATTGTTTTTGGGTTAACCCTTGTCACCTCAGTCAAGTAGAGTAAGGTAAGGGGGAAAACCTTAACACGCACGCCCGAGATACAATAAATTACTTCTCTGCTGGAAAAACCTCTTCTGCTCTCAATAAGTCGGGATCCCTCTTCCACCTCTGAAATGAATGAGTGTTATGCATAGTGAAAATGAAAAAAAACTGAAGTAAAAAAAAAAAAAATGAAAAATGAATAAGGCGAAAGAAGAGAAAGGCTTCCGGCATAGGGAGGTGATGCAAGTAACTCTACCAGGGTACTGACCAGGCTCGTTGGTAGTGGAGCCATGCTTGTGTTCCTATGTGACTCCACCAGGGTACTGTCTAGGCTTGTTGGTAGTGGAGCAACACCAGAGATGAAACTAAGACTCCAACGACTATACTACTTATGCACCTATATACCCCTCAACCCTAGTCGAAACAACTGTGTTTCCTTGGCTTCGAATGTGTGTCAATCAACCAAGAGTCTAGAAGATGCTGCATCTTACAATCAAACTAGTGTGAAGCCAAGATGAGCTGAGAGCTGAACAATACTTCCGAAGGTGTTAGACTTGCTTTTCACGAACAAGGTCCATTTAGAGAGCTGTAGTTCTATCATTGTGTCGCCAAGTGTTTTAGCGGCTACAACCACCCTCCAAAATTTTTCCTTAGCCTATTTTGGAGCCTCCCTACCAACCTTACACAACACTTTGTCATGCTTCATCAAGTACTCAAGCTTTAGTTTTTTGCTCTCACAAAGGCAACCTTTCGATCACAATTGATCCATTCTCCTCACAGGTTGCTCACCCAGACTTGGTCCAGTTGTAGGTTGAGCAGCTTCCCCTTGAAAATTGCACATTTCTAGAGGGCAACTAGCCTTCCCTCCAAGAATTGCAGAATCCTCTTTGACAACTTGTTGGGCTCCAAGATTGCACAATCCTGCCAGCCAACCCTCCTAGCAGGATTTGCACAAATTTTCCCAGCAGCAAGCTGTTCAACGTAGAATTTTCACAAATCTAGGTAGTAGTCAGATGCTTTACCCAGAAATTGTGAAAATCTCTTGGGTAGCTAGCCTAGCTCCTAGCCAAAAATGCACACTTTTCTCCAGTAGTCATGCAGTCTCTTGCATGTGCAGCTGAGTTGACCGGTTCCCTCCAAGACTGAACAAAATAGGCTTGCATGCATGGGCTACTTCTGCCAAGGCAACATGCAAAGGCATCCCTTGTTTCAGGGATTTATGTTTAGCAGTTGGAGGTTACATGCAAGGAGCAATTTCAAAACCTAACACCAAGTGTCGCTTCCCTTAGATCCGTGGCATGCGTGTCACAACCTTGATGTTATCAAAAATCATCAATCGGATGTTGCAGAGCTCATTCCTCACATCAAACTTGTAGCTCTGACATCCCAAATCACATTTAGGAGAAGTCGGCACATTCATCTCAGCTATTTTGGGGTAAGCCTTCTTCCCATGCCTTGTGCTACATTTCTGTCACTTTTTGTGTTTTCGCTTTTGGGAGAACTATTTTCTTGATTTCTTTGAGTGCTTGTTGTTGTTTACATGTATACTAGCTTATCCTAGCTCTATTTCAGTTTTCATTGCTATCTCATTTTGTCACATGCATGAAATTGTTTTGCACGGATACCCACATGCATGTTAATCAGTTTTATGAATCTTTCATTCATGTTTTGCATGCACTTTCAGTCACTTCTACTATCACTTAGTGTTTCCATGCATTCATTGACTTACTTGCTTTCAATTACCTATTGGCAAGTCAGGCCAACCTTGGCCCGGGCTCTGCCTTCACCAAGGCTACATCGTGCAATTTGGGAAAGAAAGGCTCACCTTCCTCTCTAGATTCGCGCATTCCTACCCAGCACTAGCCTTGAGGAATGTTTTGCGAATTTCTGGAGGACAGTGGCTGCTTGGCCCAAGAAATTGTGCAAATCTATCCCTGGGCTAGTAGTCCTTCCCAGCTATAATTGTGCATTGCACAATCCCAACAATCAATAGCTATACTGGACTGTGTATTGCGTAGTTCCAATAGTCAGTCAGTCTCCCAACAACGTGGACTATGCCTTGTGCAGTCTTGGTAGTCGGTCTCCTGAACTCCTGGAAGAAATTGCGCAACCTTCATGATCATTCACTTAGGTATGATACAAGTTAGTTCTCATATTCATTTTGGTTTTCAACTGATAGATTGCTTTCCATGAGTGTTTCCATGTCTCTAGGTATCGCAGGTGTTCATCTGCCTCTCAGCAGTACAGGTACAATGGTTTCTAGGAGAGTAGAGATGAAGACACCATTCAGAGCACTTCTAAGGATGCAGTCGATCAAGTGTCCATGGACTTGCCTACTCACAAAGACATCAAGTTGTTCGTAGACAATGACATTAAGATATGATAGCAACAACATCACAATAAGAAGCATCATGAACAACAACTAAAGATAGCATACCAAATGCAATGAATGCAAGAGGAGGGTTGTTGACAACATAGAGGCGAAACAAGGTTGCAAGCTCAAGAAGGTCCATTGATGA
This sequence comes from Pinus taeda, assembly GCA_000404065.3. NCBI lineage: Eukaryota > Viridiplantae > Streptophyta > Pinopsida > Pinales > Pinaceae > Pinus > Pinus taeda. Next base: position 9,839 of record APFE030644634.1, on the reverse strand, counting down.
TGAAAGAAACTTTAGAGACTCCGGTTATGAAGTGATGGTGCGACATGAAGATCGTACGAAGGCAGAAGATGGAAAAAAGGAGGATTTGCATGTGTTGAAGTAGCAACTTAAGAAGAACATGAAGTTGCACAGATAAACGAATCAGTTGCAGCAAGAACATGAATAGTAGTGGGCGCAACATGCACTCACAGATGAAACTATGTCTGTACAAGTTAAGGTTCCATCCCAGTAGATGACACATAGTAGACATGGTGAGTAGTGTTGTTAATCACATGCAAGGGGTTCGTCACCATGCAAGTCATTGAGCGTGTGCATGCAATCCAACCCATTCAACACACTCACTAAGGTGAAGACAAGAAGCAAGTCCAAGTGGAGCTAAACATGTACTTCAGCAAGTTGATGCACATAACCACCAATACACACTTGAAGACCAACACAGACACCATGCATCAGTGTGTTTCTGGTTCAACCACACCCAAGAAGACCATGTGCATGTTAGTAGACGAGTTGGATGAAGGGGTCGAACCAATGCACTGTTTTCAATGGAGGCAAGAGTTTGCTTCAACAAGATGTCATCATGAGGTGCATGCACACCATAATAGATGACCAAGCTTGGCATCAACTCACCACCTTCACCATCACAAGCATGTCAAAGAGTTGGTCTCATCACAACGGACTAAGTGTCAGTGATGTCTTGCAAGGCTTTCTCAAGTCATGTTGTCTCACATGAGTACATGTGCATTGTAATGTCGAGTCATTTCAAGTGTAAGTCAAGTGTTAATAGTTGGATGTAATAGTCATAGAGTAGGTGAAGAGTCATGAGGGTAGTTGAACTCTCACAAAGCGGAATGTCAAGGGTCACCCCACCCTTTGCTATAAATAGTCCCTCATAACTCATTGTAAGGGCTTTAGGTCAGCCAAGCTTCTACTAAGACTATTTTGAAGAAAGCTTGGAAAGTATTGTAGTGCACCTTGGCTTCTCCACTACACAAAGCTAGTACATCTCTTTGGAGGAGCAGGTAGATGTGGCTGTAACATTCCACTATTGGGGCTTGTAGGTTTACATGGATGTATTGTATGGTTGTGACTTATACTTCTTTATATAATAAGAGCCAACACATTTTCATGCATATGTTGTTATTGTAGTTGGACTACTCCGTTTGCTTTAATGATATGTGTTGTTTAACTTACGTACTTGTGTATGAACTGATTGACATGCAATTATATGATCTTGTTGTTAATGTGTTACATATGTTGTTAATGTTGTCACCATCTATGTCGACTGCTCTACTAGACATCATACATTCCTTTCACTTGAACCTTGCTATAAAAATCATCACACTCATCTCGGACTGATCCATGAGTGTTGTACGTGTTATCTTACCTTGTATGATGTGACTGGTGCATCCGAGTGGACTGCTCCACCGGAAGCTGTGCATGTCCTTTGTGTTGTGTGTTCCTAGCCGAGTTGGGACTGATCCCTTTGAACTTGGAACTCACCTTCACCTCCTTCCCCCTTCAAAGTGTTGGAACCTTTCATACACCTTCCTTGACTCACTGCATCAGTCACACCCTTATTGCTGACATAGTTATTCTACTTGGCTATGTGCGACACTGCGGTCAAGGCATTACCTTACAACCCAATGCTAGGACTCCTACACCAAATGGTTTGAGGTCTAATTGGGAATTCTTACCGGGGAGATGCCCTTGACATGTTAGCGGGTCCAACACCATCAAAATTTTTGGTGCTAGAGGGAGGGTCTGATGACAAGCAGTGTCCTTTCTTCAAATTTTGAACCTTTGTATATCTTTCATGGAGTCTTGCACTCTTCTTCCCCTGAGGTGTTTTTTGAATCATGAAGATGTCTCCATCTTGGGAAGCTTTTCGATCTCTTGACCACTCACACATATGATGGTGAAGCTGAAGAGGCCTGTCCTAAGCACTTATATAACTTTCTTTTCATGATTTATGCGGAAGATGAGTTTTCTGATGAGCATGTGGGTTTGTTGCTTGCATACACACTTCGCGAATCTCCATTTCGTTGGGTGCTCAGCCTACTGGCTGACACCGTGCACCCATTTGAGCACTTATGGGATCTCATTGAAGACATGTTATATCATTTTGATCCAAAATATCTTGACCAAAAATTGTTACATAAACAGAGGGCTCTCCATGAATCCATTATTGATTTTTGGCAGCGCTTCCATGACTTGCAGTTTCAAGCTCCGAAGAGCTAGACGAAGTTTGCTTATCTTTGGGACCGGTTCAAGTATTGCCTTAAAAAATCTGCCCGTCACAAGATGAAGCTTGATATCAAGCCTCACTCAACATTCTTCATTGATGGAACTGCACAATCTCATGTGGGAGTGGGCACTATCTCAACTAACTATCTGCCTCCCTCTCATTCAGCAGCTCCACCACTACCTAGTGATGTTGAGGATCGTGCTCACACACTTGTTCATCCTTCACACTCTCCTAAGATCACTCCACTTGATTTTCACGTAGATTTGGTTGTGAATCCTTCGAGTTCTCATATGCATTCTTTTCTTCGACCTCCATCTTTGCACTCAGGTGTTCCTCCAGATGATGTTGTCTTGTGTTCGTCCATTATGGACTCTTCATTTGTTGTGAACAAGGGACAACCCACTAACAGAGTTGGTGTTGCACAACCAACATGCGTTGTCATTCATGAAGAGTATGAATGGGAGCTTGAACATCAATGCTCAGTGAAGGATGACTCCCTTCTGCCTGAGTCCCCTCCATTCTTTCCTAACCTCTTTGGTGAACCCGCCATCCATGATTTTTCATGTGTATCTTCATCCACTGATGCACCCATTATTGATCACTGACAGGACTCACCAGATGTTAGTCGATTATTCAACAATGGAGAGGATAAGTTACTCATTGGAAATCCACTTGATCCTTCATCTATCTTTTCCGGAAAAACAGAGGATGAGTTTGTTCACTTTTCATCTACCCCTCTGTGTGATTCATGCAACGATGAGGATGGCAACCAGCATCTTAAATTTTTTGATCTTGGTTGTCGTGATATCTTCACCTCATCATCTGATCATGATGTTGATTAACTCATTGTTAATCCATATAAGCCACTGGTATATGAAGATCCATCTATCAATGAAGTCAAAACCCCATAGACCGTCGAGGCACTTCAGCCTAATCTGATGGTTTTGTCAAGCCCTCTCTGTCTCGAGGTTGGTTTCACTTCTGATCAAGGAATTTTTCAAACACTCAAGGCTTGTCATCACCCATTTGTATGCACTTAAGATCAACCCAACACTCAAATTTTACTTCCTCCACTCAAACTACACGATCCCATTGCTCATGCATTGGAGGAGTCTTACATTACAAGCACTCATGCGCGATGAAATTTATCTTTGTTTCTTTCGTTCGCTTGCATGTCATAGTCAAGAGTGTGCTTATGCTTCAAAGTTTCATGTAGTGTCACACAACACGATGATAAGTCCGTTGACTACCCTTCATGCACATGCACTCACTTATGTCCCGTGGGCACTTTGAATCATGAAGTGTGGTTGTATTCATTGTTATATCTTTCATGCTTGCTGGTTCACACAACTGGGTTGCGCATAGACCAAGCCTTCACCAACATGGGTCTACCAATGTGCTAGTGGTTGTATTGGAAGTATCACCTCATGTGATCAGGCCCATGTACCGTTAGTGTAGGAGTATGAGTAGTGTTTCCTTTTAGTTGTTTTCTTGCATGCTTGTTTGCTTACGTGCTTTGTTTGCTTGTTTGTTTACTTGCTTCACTTTCATTTTTCTTCTGATCTTGCTTTTCTTTGTTGATTTTTAGTTCGTTTTCTTGTTTTGTTCATAGGTTAGTTTTGCATAAAACCATGTATGACTCTTGAAGCGAGCTCGGTAAAGTACAAGAGGGCTTGTACAACTATCACTACTTGGTTATCTGTCATCTTGCCTTTATATGATGAGCTTTTTACTTTTAGTCCATGATATGTTGAATGAAAATACGTATTGTTCGAAGTGAACCTTGTTGTAAACACAATACGTGCGTGCTAACTAGTGTCACCTTCTCTAGTAGATTGTTTTTGGGTTAAACCTTGTCACCTTAGTCAAGTAGAGTAAGGTAATGAGTAAAACCTTAACTGACATGTCAAAGATACAAGAAACTAATTCTCTATTGGAACAACCTATTCTTCTCTCAATAAGTTAAGATTCCTCTTCTGCATCTGAAATGAATAAGTGTTATGCACAGTGAAAATGAAAAAAATATAAAGTCAAAAAAAATTGAATAAGGCGAAAGAAGAGAAAGGCTTCCTGTGCAGGGAGGTGATGCAAGTAACTCCACCATGGTACTAACCAGGCTCTCTTGTAGTAGATCCATGCTTGTGTGCCTATGTGACTCCATCGGGGTCATGTCCAGGCCTGCTAGTAGTCAAGCAACACCAGAGATGAAACTAAGACTCTTACAACTATATTGCTTGTGCACCTATAAACCCCTCAACCCCAATCAAAACAATTGTGTTTCCTTGGATTGGAATGTGTGTCAATCAACCACAAGTTTGGAAGATACTACACTGACAATCAAACTAGTGTGAAGCCAAGATGAGCTGAGAGCTAAACAATACTTCCAGAGGAATTAGACTTGCTTTTCACGAACAAGGTCCATTCAGAGTGCTGGAGTTATACCAGTGTGTTTTCAAGTGTTTTAGCAGCTACAACCACCCTCCAAAATTTTGCCTTAGCCTATTTTGGAGCCTCCCTTCCAACCATACACAACACTTTTTCATGCTTCTTCAAGTACTCAAGATTTAGTGTTTTCCTCGCATAAAGGCAACATTTCGATCACAGTTGATCCATTCTCCTCACATGCTGCTCACCCAAACTTGGTCAAGCTACAAGCTGAGAAGCTTCCCCTTGAAAATTACTCATTTCTAGAGAGCAACCAACCTTCCCTCCAAGAATTGCACAATCCTCTTTGACAACCTGTTGGGCTCCAAGATTGTGTAATCCTGCCAGCCAACCCTCCCAGCAGGATTTGCACAAATTTTCCCAGCATCAGGCTGTTCAACCCAGGATTTGTGTAAATCTGGGTAGCAGTCTATTGATCTACCTAGAAATTATGGAAATCTCCTAGGTATCCAGCCCATCTCCTAGCCAAAAATGCACATTTTTCTCCAACAGTCGAGCAGTCTCTTGCATGTGCAGTTAAGTTTACCGATTCCCTCCAAGACCAAGCAAAACAAACTTGCATGCATGGGTTTCTTCTCCCAAGGCATCATGCAAACGCATCCCTTGTTTCAGGGATCTATGTTTAGTAGTTGGAGGTTACATGCAAGGAGAAATTCCAAAACCTCCCACCAAGTGTTGCTTCCCCTGGATTCGTGAAATATGTGTCATAACCTTAATGTTATCAAAAATCATCAACCAGACACTGTAGAGCTCATTCCTCACATCAACCTTATAGCTTTGACATCCCACATCACATCTAGGAGAAGTTGGCACATTCAGCTCACTTATTTTGGGGTAAGCCCATTTCCCATGCCTTGTGCTGCATTTCTATCACTTTTTGTGTTTTTGCTTGTGGGAGTATTGTTTGATTGACTTCTTTGGACACTTTTTGTTGCTTACATGTATACTAGCTTGTCCTAGCTCTGTTTCATTTTTCATTGCTATCTCACTATTGTCGCATGCATGAAATTGTTTTGCATGGACGTTTGCCCAACTGACGAACTGCCTCACCCACCTGCATGTTAATCGGTTTGATGAATCTTTCATTCATGTTTTTCATGCACTTTTAGTCACTTCTACTATCACTCAGTGTCACCATGCATTCACTGACTTACTTGCTTTTGGTTTCCTGTCGGTGAGTTGGGCCAACCTTGGCCCAAGCTTTGCCTTCACCAAGGTTGCATTGCGTAATTTGGGAAAGGAACGCTCACCTTCCTCTCCAGATTTGTGCATTCCTACCTAACACTAGCCTCAAGGAATATTTTGCACATTTCTAGAGGACAATGGCTACTTGGCCCAAGAAATTGTGCAAATTTATCCTTGGGCCAGCAGTGCTTCCTAGCTGGAATTGTGCATTGCACAATCCTAGCAGTCAACAACTAGACTAGATTGTGCATTGCGTAGTTCTAGTAGTCAGTCAGTCTCCCAGTAGCCCGAACTGTGCCTTGTGCAGTCTTGGCAGTCGGTGTCCCAACCTCCTGGCCGAAATTGCGCAACCTTCATGATCATTCACCTAGGTATGATACGAGTTAGTTCTCATGTTCATTTTGGTTTTCAATTGATAGATTTCTTGCCATGAGTGTTTCCATGTCTCCAAGTATTGCAGGTTTTCATCTGCCTCTCAATAGTACAAGTATAATGGTTTCTAGGAGAGTAGACACAAAGACATCGTTTAGAGAACGCCTGGGGATGCAGTCCATCAAGTGTCCATGGAATTGCCTACCCACGAAGACATGAAGTTGTTTGTAGACAAGGACATCCAGATATGATAGCATCAACATCATAGCAAGCAGCATCATGAACATCGTCTGAAGACAACATACCAAATGCAATGAATGCAAGAGGAGGGTTGTTGAAAGCATGGAGGCGGAACAAGGTTGCAAGCTCAAGAAGGTCCATTGATGATGAAAGAAACTTTGGAGATTCTGAATATGAAGTGACAACGGAACATGAAGATCACGTGACGGTAGAAGATGGAACAAAGAAGGAGTTGCATGTGCTGAAGTAGCAACTCAGGAAGAACACGAAGCTGCATAGACAGACAAATGAGTTGTAGCAAGAATAGGAACAACAATGGGCACAACATGCACTCACAGATGAAACTGCACCTGTACAAGTTAAGGATCCATCCTAGTAGCTGACACAAAGCAGAAATGGTGAGAAATTTTGTTGATTGTGTTAGTGTCTGTCAGTTCAGCCTATCACTTGGATTAAATATGCTCTTACAAAGTGTTGTTAGGGTGTGAAGTCAAATTTTTGTCATTTCCGTGAGTCTTCAAATAAAAATTTGGTCACTGGCTGTTGTGTTTAGGTCACTACTACTCCCTTCACTTACTCATGGTCTTCATCACTCATCATGGTCATTGTCTTCTTCAAGGTATCATATCTTCATTTAAGTGTCTTGGGTCATGAAATGGTTAAATTCCTCATTTTAGGTCATCGTCTAGGGTTTCACTCCATGTGTCATCATGATACCTTATGTCAAAACAAAACATTTGCATCATGTGATTCAGTGGGTAAAGGGATTTAGTAGCTTAGGGAAAGAAAAATAAAGGTAAAGGTAATATTTAATTTCAAATAAGACAATGTTGCAGTACACTACCTCGCCTCATCATTTCTCATAGGGACTCATTTACTTCAAAATATGTTTCTGAAAAAATGGAGAATAATTTTACAAAAGTGAAAGATTTTTTTTTCCATTATATACAAAGGAAAAAAAACCTCCATTTTATGTACAAGTGTTATGATTTGAAAGAAATTCCCAAAATACACTTGCTACGGGAGAGTTGCTGCACTTCTGGACAACTTGACTTCAAGACAGTTTTTCAAGGGTTTGGAACAGGTGATGGAAGTTCTTGAGGACTCTATTATGTAGCAAACATCCTAGAATTTCCAATGGTACCTTCAGCTTGTTATTTTGATTAGTGGAAGGGACCCAACAATTCTCTACAAGTTGGTGTTGCGCTCTTGTCAGAGAAACCCTGAGTTTTTGGCGTGACCTTGAAAAAATCTATTTTTCTCCCTCATGAAGTGTCCAAATTACATTCTTTAGGTGTCCATATTATAGAATACTTCAATATATTTCCAATGAGCTATCAATCTCTCACTTTGGAGTAGTTTAAGGCCCCCAAAAGTGGTTAGGAAGATGGCACTGTGAACTGCATTGTGCTTGTGCCAGAGCAGCCCAAAACTCATCAAAACTCACCCAAATTTTCATTTTGAAGCTTGAAAACCTATTTATTTCTATTGTAAGCTTGCTCACAAGTAATTATAAGTCTTTTTCTCACCTTTTTCCTTTGGCAAGATGAATGGAAATGCAATTTCTCTTCATCTAGGGTTTAGGTGAAATTTTCATGCCACAAGCACTAGTGTAACTGATAGTTTGGTTAGTTTTGATATTGGAAACATGTAAATATTCCACCTCACATCTCTGTACATTTTTAAAATTCCTTTTGATTCACTAAATAAATTATCAATCATCATATTTCCTCACCCTTACCTAAACCCTATCTCATACCTAGCATTTTGAGTAGATTTCCTATTAGATATGTTTTTCAATTTCTCCCAATCATTTATTTCCCTCATTTCACTCCATTTAAGCTTCTTAAGTTTTCTACCACCCATATCCATCTCCCAAAATTCCCCTATCATCATCTCCCTTCCCTAACTCTCTCATTTCATCATTTTCTTCCTTGAGCAAGAAAATAGTCAGCTTAAGAATAAACAGCTAATCATGGAAAAAGAACAAGCCAAGTTACTATAGCAGGTTGGAAAAGGCAAGGAGATCATAGAATAAAGTGAGCTTGAAGCATCAAAGGTGAGAGGGAAAAGGAAAATACCAAGAACAAGAGGCCTCAAGAAAGATTTTCAAGAGGAACAAGAAAAATCTTTGCTTAATCAGGATTTGACCTAGAAGATAGGATTGCCCTAGAGGTTCATCAAGGTAAGGAATATTGGCTTAATAGGATGAATGAACACTTGGAGAAGATCCTTGATAAGGCAAACAGATACAATTAGTTGCTCAGACACATGGCACATCACTATCAAGCTCAGAACATGATTGCCAATGGCAAGGTAAAACAACTTGAAAACAAGCTCAAGGAGGCCAAAAAAGACCAAAATGATGAGGGAAAGTTGGAGATGCTTGTTGAAGCATCCATGAAGATATAAAAAACCATCTTTACACCTTCCCTCCAATTTCGAGATAATTCTGAGCATTTCGAGTTTTTTTGGAAATTTTTTGTCTAAATTCAGAAATTTGGCTTTTCCAGAAGCGCAGCAACATGGCACTGCACCTTTTTCTCAGGAATCCATTTGAGGAAAGGTATACATTTTTGGAAATTTCTTGGCATCCTCTAAAAACCCATTTGCCCATATTTTGTAGAGGTGGCTTATTTTTGGAGGAAAATGCAAAAAAGTCGCAAAAAACTAGCATTTTGGACCATTTTTTGACAGGCGTTGCGCTTCTGGAGGGACCTTGGGCGAATGGAATTGTGAAGGTCTTTCCATGCTCCAAATTCCGAAATTCAAACTATTCTGGAAACTAGACTTGAAGGGCTAGTTGAACATTCTCTTAGATTTGCGTTTTTACCCCTAGAAGGCATCTAAAAATCAGCTCAACGTTGGTGCTATGCTTCTGCACTTTCTGTGTTTTTATTTATAAAATTTCACTATGTAAAATTTCTAGCTTCTAGTCTGACTTGGTCAAAGTCAAGATTTTCTATGTAATGGCACAAGTTACGAGGCTAGGTGATGTAGGCATAAATAAATGTATATCATAGGTTTCTTTTTTATGTTTATTAGGCCTCATAAAAGGAAAAAACTCCTAATCAAACTCTTCATGAGGTGTTTGAGTTGCACCTTCTCACTCTCACCTGTTGGTTTAGAGAATCTTGGATTCAGTTCCTCCACCAAGGAATTCAACTCCTGAAGGTGGGAAAGTGGTCTAGGAGAGTCTATAAGTACTATTTCACTTCAGGAGAAGAGTGTTGAACTTTTTGTAAAGGAGACTTGCATTGTAATCATCTTTCAATTAATACAGATATAGGTTGCAGCTATTTTCAAGGAACTCTAGCCCAGTGAGTTCATGGTGCTTGTACTTCATTATTTT
>APFE030644632.1:0-33384 GCA_000404065.3 Pinus taeda | reverse complement strand
AAGTGCAGTGTAGTTTAACATGACAACATTCTGTTTTTTATTTGGAAAAAAATATTGATAATTTTGATTATTTTTCACATACTCATATTTCTACAAATTTATATTTAAAAGTATTAAAATACAATTTACAATATTGAATTTATTTGTGTGCTAAAAATTTAAAAAATATATAATGTAACCCAAATTCCAATTCAAATAAAAGAAAAAGCTAAATCTATTTGAATATTAAAATACAGTTTAAAAATTGAGACGTCAAAGTGTATCCCCACGCCGGAAACATTTACAATCTGTGATTTGAAAAATCCGGAAAGACGTGAATGTTTGCGTGAATTTCTATTTTTGTTTGGGGGTTACAGGTATCTATGATGGATGTCTTGGTAACCACAAGAGAAATAATTATAATTGAGGACGAATGTTAATGACAAAGTGTTTGTGAAAAAAATATAATGGAACACGAAAAGTATCAATAAGTGATTTTCATAGTTGCACAAAAATAATTATAATCTAGTGTTAAATATTTCAAATGTGCGCAATGTGCGCACAAACTCTATATATATTTTAAAGCAAGGCTCGAAAAAGAGGCATGGTTTCAAATGGTTCCAGACATTTAAACAAAGATCCAAAAAGACACAATTCGAAAGGACAGAAATGGCTACTTACGTCAAGCGCGATTTGAAATGGAGTTATGAAATGCTAGATGATCAAACACACAATCTTCATATATCGAACACACGCCCTTCAAAGATAAGATAATCAGTCTGTCGCTCTTCCATGAAAGATACAGATCGAACACACGACCTTTATACTCAGTCTAATGCTCTCCCAACAAAGATACAAATCGAAGACGCAACTTTCAAAGATCTTCAAAGATACAGACAAAACACACGACCAGCATATAACATTTAAGCATGACCATGGTTTGTGTGATCAAGATAATTACATATTGGCACTGATACATTGTTATTTTTGAAATCGGCCGAAAAGGCTATGAACTAAACGGGTTGAATTCAAGAAGACAATCAGAAAAGCAAAAAGTTACCTAGAAAGTAGAATATTAATTTTAATGACAATCTGGAAAAGCAAAAAGTAATTTAAATTTAAAAAGAAAAATACCAATTACATTCACTCAGGACAAAAAAATCAACCATTAAATTAAAAAATGCAAACCAAAATAATTAACCTTTAAAATATAAAGAAAGTAAAGTAAAAGATTAAAAGTTAAATTTAAAAAAAATGTTAATTTTTTTTTAGGTAAAAGATTGGGAACTTTAAAATGAGAAAGACCAAAGAGTTGATGATAAAGTAAAATATTAAAAATTAAATTTTACAATAGCATTTATTTTTTTTGAAGTAAAAAATGGTGAGTTTGCCCATGGGGCTTTGGATTGACTCTGAAGGGTGCAATGTTAAGGCAATTCTTGCCATAGGTCAGTGGTTCAAATCCCTCATGGGTGCTTACCTACCAAAAAAAAAGGGCAGTTTCTTTTGTAGAAATAAAGACAAAATTTCAAAGATAAAAAAGTTAAGGGTGGAATTTAAAATATCAATGTGTAAATTGCTTTCTTCAAAGTGCACATACTATGCACAAAGTTAATGCTCAAATTTGAAATGTCAATCTTTATATTAGTGACTCACAGTATCTGAGTGGGTTTGAATTTACACAATTTCCAAAAAGCTATGAAAGTAATTATACATAATTTTTTTGCTAAAAATAAAAAAATTGTCAAAATAGAATTCAGGGATAAGTTGTTAAATAAGAAAAACATTTCTTAAAATTCATATGGCTTAATAACATTTTTCACTAAAAAAATAACTTTCTTAAGTAATAAATAAATGTATATAGATTAATAACCATCTTCATTAAAGTCATATGGATTAATAATCCTCTTCATTAGTAATTAAAATATTTAATTATATTATTTTCTAAATACTTTTAGTTTGAGGAAAATTTGAAATGATAAATATATAATAAAATAATTTATTTCAAAGTTTGAGATAACCTATTTTTTTTTCAATATTTCTAAGAGCCTTGCAAAACTCTAGGAGTATGAAAAATCTAGCCACTAAATCAATGTTCTTTTTTAAGTACAACCAATTAGTTATTGAATTAAAACAATGAGGTAGGAAACACACATTGGGTTTACCAATAACATTTTGATCTATACAAATATATATTAATATATGTGTCTATAAATTCACTAATTATAATGAATTTATTATTAGATATTTCTATATATTGCACTATATATTAACCCCCACAAAATTGTTCTCATTATTTAATGTAACCTTTGACCACTCTGAACACTATAATATCCGATAAAATATGTGCCCCTTAAACAAAAATCATTATGAATGTAAAAACACTAATATGACCCACAACCACTAATTTAGTGTGATCACTCATACTCTTACATAATTACAAACCCTTCCATAATACAACCTCTAACCATTATTACTATTAAAAAACAATGACACTTGATAATTCTTAGGGGACTAACTCTAAAATTAATTAAACCATAGTACACTAAAATCTTTAAAACACAATCAATTCTAGAAGCTATAACCCCTAGTACACTTCCCAATCGTGAAATTGTAATTAGTGAAAGTTTGCAACACACGTCAATTTTAATATCTAACACCTTAACTATAGCATTAAAACTATATATTTTATGTACTTAAAATGGCATAACATAGTGATAAATTTGAGTGAAGTGTAACTCCAAATTCAATCCCATAATAAAGGAATATGATAAATGTGGTGTATTTTGGAGATGGTATTTTGATTATGAATATTGACCCAAAAATCACTTTTCATTCGGCAACATATGGCAATGGTTTTGATTATCGATATTGACCCAAAACAAATTTTTCGTGAGTCAACATATTATAGTGATCTTGACGAATACTCGCATTTCATCCATTAGATGATACGATGATGGTGTATATTTTGTAGATCATTTAAGGTCTTAATGTTGGTGTCTGAAGTTCATTTCAACTATTATTCCTTCCATCAATTAATGTTAATCAAGTATAGATATGCTTTTTTCTATATTTAGTTATATGTATTTCAAAATTATAAAATTTGAAAATTGTGTATTTCTATATGTTTTTTTCCTATTTTCACTATTGAATGCAGTACGAATAATACATATTCTTTATACGGTTCCTATTTAGTCATGTTTATATTATTGTGTTAAATATATGCATTGTTAAATTAAGCTTTTGATATCTCAATATTTTTTTTTTCTAAATTTTTCCTAATGAGAGAGAGTCATTTTGCATGAATAGGGAGAGTCTCTCACATTAAACTGAGTATTCTACAATAAATTGGTCAAGTAATAATGATAAGATAAATGTACAACCAGGAAAAACACATTGGTGACATGCTGAATATGAACCTATATGAATATGAAAATTCTAATAAGTCCATTTGGCTCCCCTCTTTAATAATTTGGCTACACATGAAACAAACCTCACTAATTAGTCCTTCAAAAATATTTAAAAATCTTCCAATAGATGGAGAGCACCTCAACACATACAAACAATGTTTCCTTCCTTATCCCACATTCAATTGTCCCTACAAATAATTGAAGTTTGGTATGTTGACTCTTTAGACATAGAGAAGCAAGAGATTATGTATGAGCCGACAATTGACCAAATATATATATGATCAGTTAATAATCTAACATAATATTCCCAATTCCACCACAAGCTCGAGAAGAACAAGGGGATATAGGTTTACTCCTTCCAGATGCTAAAGAGAAGAAGAAAGGGAAGCATGATTATACACAACCATTTAAATTTGACCCCTTAGTACTTCTAGTGGCATTCGCTTGTGGTTTTTCTTTAATGGTTATTCTGGTTGTAAACGCTGCTAATCCGTCCTCATTCTGTTTGCAGGTGGTTCAGTTCCGTTGGTCTCTGTGGTTTGGCGTCCTCCACGACCTCTGACAGTCGTTCGAGCCCTTCAGTTCTTTATCCCGGGTAGGGTATTACCATATCAGTTCTATAGAGGTTTTGCTTTTGAGGTCTCCTTTTGGTCTTTGGTTTGTCTCCTTAACGATGAATCGAATAGTCTCCTGGATTTGTGTAACTCTCCGGTCTTCTGGTTCGTTGGTCTTTGTTAGCAAAGTCTTCGTCCTGCAATGCGGGTTCTGGGTTGTTTGAAACCCCTGCCCTGTAGATGATTATTAATCGTGCTTCGAACCCTGGTCCTGTAAACTTGGTGTTTGTTCAGTTCTTTCTAATGGTATCCAGTTACTTCAAACCCTCGTCTTGTAGTATGAACGTATGGTCGTTAGGAACTCTCGGGTTATCTGAAACCCTTGTTCGCCGACTCTGTTGGTGGTTTCTCGTTGTAATAATTTTGGGTTCTTCTGTCTGGTTGTAACTTAAATTTATTCCAAACTCTGTTTCGGTTTCGGGGTTCTGTTGAATGAGCTTTATGTCTTGAAAAAGACGTGAGACACCTGGACTGTGTATAATTTGTAACTGATAATGAAATGATACAGCTATTTGATTTCACTCCGGCATTGCTTTATTCTTAATAATGTGAGGGTTTTATGGATTACCTGAAGTTTGTTTACGCGCGCAGTTTCTCGTTCTCCTCTGTTCTGGAAGAAATATTTATATGTCTGCTCTCGCATTTCTCGTTAACTCCCTCTGTCTGTAGTTTGTCTGCACTTGAACTTGCTTGTTCTCCTCTGTCTGGGAGTGTTTAATTATGTATCTGCACTCTGCTCTTCTCGTTAATTCTCTCTATCCTATTACTCCAACGCAGATTTAGTTACACACAGAATTATGTATTTATGTATGAAATTTGTTTTTACAGTGGTGGTGCAGTAGAGAAAGTAAAATAAAATGTTTAATTTGAAAATGACTGTATTTCTTTTGTTTCTCTCACTGAGGAATCGTTTACAATGCTTATCTTTCTCCTTTTAATCTCCTGTGGCATAACTGTTCTTTTTCAAGTAGAACTGCCCCAACAGATTGGGTAACTGTTCACCAGTTTCTAACTGTCATTAACTAATGCAATTTATAAAGAAGCTAATTAACTATCACTTATTTTTCTGTTACTAATTCCTATTAAAAAGAAACAGTGCATAATTTTTAATTGACCTGATCCTATCGACCTTCTGAAAAATAAAACAAGTAAATAAAGTAAAATAACTGACAAGTCTGACACCTATCCAGCTAGGCATGTATGACTGTGTGTTCTTGTCTCTCCATGAGACCGTCAACCACCTTCTGTCTCCTCAGAGCTGGATGCTCCTGCATCAGGCTCCCGGGGTGGCAAAAAGTCATGGCTCCGTTCCATGAGGTCGTCGACAGAATAGCCTGCTTTCTGTATATGTGTCGTGTTAAGCCACGAACTGTCCTCTATTGGACAGTTCTTCCATTTTACCAGATACTGCAAATACTCCTTCCTGCGTGTGCGCTTAGCTACCTGTGTGTCCATAATCCCTTCGATCTCAACGGGTGGTGCCATCGGCATCTGTCTCGTCCACGAATCTCCTTCACATTTGGTGTCCCACGGTGGCTCTGCTGCTACATTCTCTGATGAACCTGTGACATAAGGAAACAGATCTGCCACGTTAAAAATAGGGGAAATACCGATCCCTGGTGGCAACTGTAGTTCATAGGCATTCGCAGAAAATTTGCGAATGATTTTACAGGGCCCGATTTTCTTGAATTTTAGCTTGTTGTACTCTCGCTTTGGAAACCGTTCCTTACGTAAGTACGCAAGGACTTCGTCCCCTACGTTGAACTGAAATTCCCGACGCTTTGTATCAGCTCGCTGTTTATACCTCTGACTACTGTCCTGTAATTTCAATTTGACCTGTTCATGCAAATTACTCATTGCCTGGGCGAAATCTTCCCCATCTGTGCTTCGTTTTTCAAGTTTCCCCAAATCTCGTAACTGATGCACTCCTCTCGGATGCATGCCGTACAGAATATGGAATGGACTGTAACCTGTGCTGCGGTTAGGGGAATCGTTGTATGCGAATTTCGCCTGAGCAAGTTCACGGTCCGAAGTCCGGGAATTTTCACCTGTTAGAGTTCGAAGTAAATTTCCTAGACTTTGGTTTACTACCTCTGTCTGTCCATCCGTCTGTGGATGATAAGCGGAGCTGAACTACAACTGGGTATTCAACTTTTTCCACAGAGTTCTCCAAAAATGACCGGTGAACTTTACATCTCTGTCAGAGATAATGGATCTTGGAAGTCCATGCAACCGCACAATCTCAGTGAAGAAAAGATGTGCTATGTAAGTAGCATCGCTGGTTTTCCTGCATGGTACAAAGTGTGCCATCTTTGAAAATCGGTCTACCACAACCATTCCTGAATCAAAGCCTCGTTGTGTCTTCGGCAAACCTAGTACAAAATCCATACTAACTGAATCCCATGGTCGACTAGGAATGGGTAATGGCATATAAAGTCCAGTGTTCTGACTGTGACCTTTTTCCAGTTGACAAATTTTACATCTAGTCACGTACCTCTGCACATCTCGCTGCAACTTTGGCCAAAAATAAAAATGTTGTACCTGAGCAATCGTTTTGTCAATACCGAAATGTCCAGCCAGGTCTCCACTGTGTTTTTCCTGCATAATGTTTTCCCGCATAGAACAGTTGGGAATACATAACTGTCCTCCTTTAAACAGCAATCCTTCCTGTAGATTATAGTCTAACCACATGCTGTTATTTCGTAACAACGGGTTTTGGCAACCCTCATAGGCCTCCTTAAATTCGGTGTCGGTCGGATACAGCTCTTTTAAATGTTCAAAGCCTAAAATCTGCATCGTGCTTTCCTGTAGAAGCAACGTTCTTCTACTCAGTGCATCTGCTACCTTATTTGATTGCCCACTAATGTGTTTTAGTACAAATGTGAAACTTTGCAAGTACTCAACCCAAGCTGCATGCTTATGGTTCAATTTACGCTGTTGCATAATGTACTGTAACACAGAATTATCAGAGAATAAAACAAACTCGTTACCTAACAGATAATGTCGCCAATGTTTCAAAGCTTGCACAATGACGTAGAACTCCTTGTCGTAGGTTGAGTATTTTTGCCTGCTCTCATTTAGCTTTTCACTGAAATAAGCAACCGGTCTGTCCTCCTGGCTAAGGACTTCCCCAATGGCCGTACCACTGGCATCGCAACAAACTTGAAAAAGTTTGTTGAAATCAGGCAGTCTTAACACTGGTCTTTCAGTAATCTTCTTTTTCAAGATCTGAAAACTATGTTCTGTTGCTTCAGTCCAGTGAAATGGCTGATTTATCTTCTTGATCGTATCCAACATTGGTGTGCAAATCTCGCTGAAATTTCTGATAAACTTCCTGTAAAAACTGGCTAGTCCATGGAAACTTCGAACTTCAAATAAACTTTTCGGAGAAGGCCAACTAACTATAGCTGTCACCTTTTCTGGGTCGATTTTTAGTTCATTTTCTGCGATGACAAAGCCCAGATACACTAATTCTCGCTGAAAAAAAGTACACTTCTTCAGATTAATTAACAGCTTGTTCTGCTGCAACTTCCTCAACACACTCTGTAAATGTCTGAAATGTTCCTCTTTAGTCTTACTAAAAATCAAAATATCATCCAGGTAAACTATTACGAACTTACCATTAAATTCCTTCAGCACATCATTCATCAGGCACATGAACGTGCTGGGGGCATTGCTCAAACCAAATGGCATCACCAGCCACTCATATAAGCCTTCGTTCGTCTTGAAAGCGGTCTTCCATTCATCTCCTTCCCGAATCCGGATCTGTATATTCCCACTTTTCAAGTCAATCTTTCGAAAAAATAAGTCGCTCACTATCAAACAATCCATGCTTAATATCGTCCAATCCTAGTAAGGGAAACCGTAACCTAACATGTAATTTTTGAATAGCCCTTGAATCTGTACACATTCTCCCACTCTCCCTCCTTTCTTTGGAGCCAAAACAGTTGGTACTGCACATGGGCTCATGCTTTCCCGAATCAAACCTTTGTCCAACAACACCTGGACCCGTTTCCTGATTTCTTCATGGTCTTTAGGACTCATGCGATAAGCTTCTTTATTTGGCAGGCTTGCCCCTGGTAAAAAGTCAATACAGTGACTAATACCTCTCCTTGGTGGCAATTCATCTGGAAGGTCATCTACCACAATGTCTCCAAAATCCTGCAGCAACTTCTGAACTTCTTCAGTCAAATCCGAAATCTGTGTATGAAGTACTACTGCCTTTGGTCTCCTTATGATAGCAAAATTTATTTCGTTGTCCTCAATCTGTTTTATAAACTCTTTTCCTCCTAACAGCAGTGCTTTCACCCCACTATCTTCTGTTGTATTTTCCTCCTTGATGGGTAGAAGCGTATGCTTGATCCCGTCTTTCACAAACTTATAGCAGTTAGTTTTCCCATCATGAACTGCACTTCTATAAAACTGCTAGGGTCGTCCCAACAGTAAGTGACAGACATCCATTGGCATGACATCGCAAAGGATCTTGTCTTTATACTTACCGATCTGAAATTCTACCTCACACTGTTCATCAACTAACAGTTGATGCCCTTTCTGCAGCCACGACACTTTGTAGGGAGTAGGATGCTTTAGTTTCCTCAATCCCAGCTTTTCTACCATTTCTACAGCTACTAAATTGTCGGTACTCCCACTGTCAATGATCAACTTACAACACTTACCCCGTGACTTGCAAACAGTGCGAAACAAAGCCTTTCGCTGATCCGGTTCTGCAACCTCTTTTGTTGGTTTTAACAGCACTTTATTTAACACCAAAGCTTCACCTGTCTCTGGTGTGTTCTCTGCTTCTTGAGGTGTCTCCTCAACATCCTCTGGCTGAGCAACATAGGTTCCTCTTCCACCTGCTGGTTCACCTTCAGGACAGTCATATGACTTGTGTCCCAATTTGTGACAATGATAGCACTGGACAGTTCCCCTGCCTCAACCAAATCCTCGCCCTCGCTGAGCTGGTCATCCTTCCCTAGTATTGTTGTCCTTCTCTGTTGTGCCAGCATACTTGGAACTGCTGCCCTCCTCATTTGAGCATGTACCTCTACCTCTGCCATAAACCTTGCTTTTTCCCCTGCCAGATCCACCCCCTCTCTTGGCGTTCTGCTTCCTGTTAATTTTCTCCTCTGCCTTCAGTGCAAACTGATATCCTTCATCCAACGTTTGAGGTGAGAGGATACCGCTTTCATCCAAAATCTCCCCTCTCAAGCCATTCACAAATATGGCTGTTTTTTCCGAGGTATCTTCCACATACCCTGCTCGTAAACTCAACTTATAAAATTCCTCTGTAAATTCCCTAACAGTCATTCCTCTTTGCTTCAAGTTCTGTACCTGTCGGTGCAACATGATCTGGTAATATTTTGGCAGGAACTTTTCCTTCAGTTTTTCCTCCATTCTGGCTCACTTCTTTATAGGCTGTTTGTGTAGCCTCTTCCTCTCCGCCTGAACGTTGTCCCACCACAAGGACGCATGTCATTTCAGCTTGGTGGCGGCGAACTTTACTTGTTTGTCCTCACTGGTTTCCTCAAACTCAAAAAATTTATTTACTTCACTCAGCCAATCTAATAACACATATGCGGACAAACTCCCATCATAAGTAGGTAACTCATGCCTTGGCTTATGACTAGACAGCAAAACTGACTTCAACAATCTAAGTTCCGGTGTCACCCCTTCGAACTCGTCCTCTGGTTCAGCTAGTTCTTCATCACTATTATCTGTTGGGTCTATCCTTCCCCCAGCTTCCACCACTGCCAATCTTTCACGCAAAACTCGAATCTCCTCTCGAAGTCCCTCATCTACTACCCTACGGACTACTCGTCCTCTTCCTCTTCCTCTTCCTCAGCTTCCACTTGTTCATTTGTTTCCAACTCAAGAAACTTGGCTCTGATACCACTTATGAAGCCTCCCGCCGTCCCAAGGTACCTAAAGTGACAAGACTCGCGTCCTGTATGTATTAACTGTTGACTTTAATGTGATGAGTACGTTTATCAGATATTTTATGCGGATGTTTAACCGGGTATGCCGGTTAGGGTTTCCACCTGCCGGTTCCTTTCGCACGGGCTTACCTTTTGTCAAACCCGTCCCGCTCTTTCGCCATTTGACACTCCTCCGCTGCGCCGAATGTTGCTCTGCTTTGTGGGAACACTTACTTCTCTCCCGCTCTGGTTTCACACTGGTTCAATGGATGTTTTCCGTCCTCTGTTGTTATGGAGGTAGGATTGCAGTGCCTGTAGAGACACCTTCCGCTCTGCATAGTGTTAATATGTTGATTTGAGGTTTGTTAGGCGGGTTCTTTCATTTACATATCGTTCCTGGTTGATTTATTTGATGGGTTGTTTCATGACAGGGTTTCCACCGAGCATTCGCACTCCAGTTCCACTGCTAAGGTAAGTTTTGGTTCCCTGATAAACTTCTCTGCCGCTTCTTTTTCGCACCTTGACACCCTCGCTCCGTGTCTTCAGGGGTTTATTGGTTATTTCATTGTTCGGCTCGGCCTCCTCTGTTTCAGGTGAGCTTCTACTCTTCTGGTGGCATTCGCTTGTGGTTTTTCTTTAATGATTATTCTGGTTGTAAACACTGCTAATCCGTCCTCATTCTGTTTGCAGGTGGTTCGGTTCCGTTGGTCTCTGTGGTTTGGCGTCCTCCACGACCTCTAACAGTCGTTCGAGCCCTTCAGTTCTTTATTTCGGGTAGGGTCTTACCATATCATTTTCTATAGAGGTTTTTGAGGTTTCTTTTTGGTCTTTGGTCTGTCACCTGAGCGATGAATCGAATAGTCTCCTGGATTTGTGTAACTCTCCGGTCTTCTGGTTCGTTGGTCTTTGTTAGCGAAGTCTTCATTCTGCAATGCGGGTTCTGGGTTGTTTGAAACCCCTGTCCTGTAGATGATTAATAATCGTGCTTCGAACCCTGGTCCTGTAAACTTGGTGTTTGTTTAGTTCTATCAGATGGTTATTACTTCAAACCCTCGTCTTGTAGTATGAATGTCTGGTCGTTAGGAACTCTCGGGTTATCTAAAACCCTTGTTCGCCGACTCTGTTGGTGTTTTCTCGCTGTAATAATTTTGGGTTATTCTGTCTGGTTGTATCTTACATTTATTCGAAACTCTGTTTCGGTTTCGGGGTTCTGTTGAATGAGTTTTATGTCTCGAAAAAGACGTGAGACACCTGGACTGTGTATAATTTGTAACTGATAATGAAATGATACAGCTATTTGATTTCACTCCGGCATTGCTTTATTCATAATAATGTGAGGGTTTTATGGATTACCTGAAGTTTGTTTACGCGCGCAGTTTCTCGTTCTCCTCTGTTCTGGAAGAAATATTTATATGTCTGCTCTCTGCATTTCTCGTTAACTCCCTCTGTCTGTAGTTTGTCTGTACTTGAACTTGCTCGTTCTCCTCTGTCTGGGAGTGATTAATTATGTATCTGCACTCTGCTCTTCTCGTTAATTCTCTCTGTCCTATTACTCCAACGCAAATTTAGTTACACACAGAATTATGTATTTATGCATGAAATTTGTTTTTACAGTGGTGATACAGTAGGGAAAGTAAAATAAAATGTTTAATTTGAAAATGACTGTATTTCTTTTGTTTCTCTTGCTGAGGAATCGTTTACAATGCTTATCTTTCTCCTTTTATTCCCCTGAGGCATAACTGTTCTTTGCTCAAGTAGAACTGCCCCAACAGAATTGATAACTGTTCACCAGCTTATAACTGTTTTTAACTAACACATTTCATAAAGACACTAATTAACTATCAACCTACTTTCTGATGCTAATTCCTATTAGAAAAGAAACAGTGCATAATTTTTAATTTGACCGATCCTATCGACCTTCTAAAAAATTAAAACAAGTAATAAAGTAAAATAACTGCAAGTCTAACCTGTCCAGCAGGCATGTAGACTGTGTGTTCTTGTCTCTCCATGAGACCATCAACCCCTTCTGTCTCCTCAGAGCTGGATGCTCTTGCATCCATTTGATTTATATGGCTTCCCTAGTCTATCTCAATTTAATGTTAATATTTTATTTTAACTTAAATTGGAAGTAAATTCCAAAATATATATGCCTATAATTATGTTGATAGTAAGAATAGATCTTCGATAGTTATAATTTAATTATTAGCTTCATCATAGATATTTAAATCCCATGGAAAATGTTGGAATATTCATGGTAATATTGACATATAAATGATAAGATTTTTGTCCAAATTAGGTATACTCTTTTAATTAAATTGTCTCAAATTAATTAACTTAAGAAAATGGCATATCAGCACATCATATTGGGAATGTGGTATTTCTAAGTAGAAAATGGCATATCAACACATCAAATTGGGAATGTGTTATTTCTAAGTCATGGTAACGTAAGAAGAAATGTTTCCAACTAAAGGCTTTCCATAATAATAGTGGGGTGAATCTACATGGGTATATTCAATTGTACTCTTTTTTAGAATATAATTATCTAAGATTTTCTTGTTGGAAATAAATTAAAGGCTATTGCATTCCTCCAACCAAGAACTATGTTTCCAGGTAGTTCACACAAAGCTCTAACTCCTACTTCCCAGGATGAGTACAATCATTTTTTCCAAATATACCTTTATATTTTATCAGACCCATTTTATCTCCAAGAATCCTTTTAAGTTAGTTTCACCCATGACATTTTTATTTTTAGTCATGTGTTTTCTTTGTAGTATGCAAAACCAACAATTCATCTCTAGCAAAAAGGAGATTTTTTTTTTCTTGCCTCTTCTTGGGCATAATTCATTTCATGTGAATTAGAAGTATAATATCACATGTAAGCCTTTAATAGTTTTTCAAGAATCATAACACAAAAAGCCAAATTTTCTTTTATATTAATAAAAATAGATATTTACACTATCATATGTCACATCACTTGACACACTTTGTCTTGCTAGGGGAAATTGAATATTAAATTAAAAAGGTCATAATATAAATTTATCAAGGCTTATTACAATTCAGTTTTGTAATTAGAGAAAACATAGGCACCTTGAAAAAGACATCTTTAGCATGTTCGAAAGAGAAAGTTGTATATTTTTAAAAAGAATTGTGTTTGTTTTGAAAATTAATTTATTAAATTAAAAACAAATATAAATCAAAGGATAAAAATTCAGCTCCATACTTTTATTTTTGAATTATATTTTGATTAAAATATTTGTAAACAAATTAAATTGAACTTAAGTGAATTAAAATACAATATTCAACTTTTTCCTCATTCTCATATGATATTATGATATAATGTATGTGTAAAAACCCCGGGCAAAAAGGACAAAAAGAACAAAAACATACGGGAGTGCTTCTGTTCTACTTTGACAAGTGCCCGAGTGTAATATGTTGCTTTTGTCAGAGTATACTTTTGTCAGAGAATATAACAAACTTGATCGGGCTTTTGTTAAAGAATATATTGTTGTCAAGGAATATAATGCATGGGAAATTTTCAAGTGGAATACGTGGATTTCTTGTCAGAGAATATGCTTTTGTCAAGGAATATAACATATCGGGCATTGTCGTAGTGGAATATGCAGCTTCTGGTCAGAGATTATAACAAACTGTAGGCACCCACAAGGCATAAATTCATTTCAACATTGGCTGGACACTACCTAGCATAAATTGTTTTCAATGTTGGATCAACACCAAGCATCCACTACTGACATTATCTATCACATACTCACCCAATACTGGCATGTGCATTTAAATTCACTTCAATGCTTCAACAATTGCCAAGTTGCTGCTATGATTTCTATGCCTTCTGTAATGACCAGACATTTTTACATGAATAAATTGTTATTTACCTTGTGGTTAATAAAAATAACAAGAAATTATTATTTTCTTGAAATGATGAAAATATTATTTGTGCAAATGAGATAATATGAATTGCATGATATATGTGCACACAGTAACTTTATGTGAAAGTTATTTACCCTTCCTGCTTAACTATAAAGGAAAAATAGTTGCCAGCATATTAGGGGAAACCCTAATTGTTCTTTCTTTCCCATAGAAAAGGGGAAAGAAGAAAAGACCCGGGTTGTTGATGAACAAATGGGGAAAAAGAATGAAGAGGCACTAGAGCAGAGGAATAAGGTGCTACGTCTGGTCAAGACCAGATAGCACAGGCACATTTGTGTCTTATTGCTGAGGCTGTGGCCGGCAAGATAGCTTGGGGGAGAGACTCGGTTCGGGAGACTGGTCTCGTGGCTGGGAGGACATCAAGCATTCAACCACTTTCTACGTACTGTAGAAGTGCAGAATATAAAGGACCAGGATACGCAGGTAAGTATCTGTAATTTTATTAATTCTGGGAGACTAGTTATTATTCTGTAGTTATAAAAATCTGATTATAGTAGCTGAAAGTAAGGCTTATGGGCTGTAAATCAGAACCTGTGCACTAACGGTATTAGTATCGGTAAATATTAATACCTCTATTAGATACATATGATGTATAAAGTGAGAAAGAGAAAACAAAGTGAGAAATTGATTAATATCCTGTATCTTATGTTTTCGACTAGTTAAAATGGGAAAAAGTAAAGAACAGTAGCTATTTTAAATGTCGAAACAGAATAGCATGGCCGAACTACCTGTACCAGATATGAAATTAGGGTATTCATATTGAAACCTACGCTACTTAGTAGCACTTGAAATAAATATGCATTCCTACAGAGAACTGCATAAACATAGAATTATACATTGGCCACAATTATACAAGTATCAGAACTGAAAACAATTAAAACACATATGTTCAGAATGAAATCTTATACATTCGGAATGTAACAGCCATAGAAGAACGATACGATAGCCTGTGAACATATTTATACATTTCCTCATAAGCAGCAAGTTAAACCTCACAAGAATCATCGATTGATAAGGGGTTTTTAAGAAAATGAAATACGGTAATAAATGAACAATGCAAGAACTAGGAAAGTAACCGCCGAAACTCTCAACTGTAGAAGAGTCCGGTTAACGGCATACACAGGTGAGAATCCCCTCGTTGTATGGAGTCGGTATAATTCCATTCAAAGACTGAAGGTCAACCATCCGCGGGGCAAATAAATTTATCAGCAAAACAAGAAAAACAACATATAATAATGAGTTCGATATGAACATTTAACATTCGTTTCCAAATGGTAAGGAGGAGTGGTAAACCATTAAAGGTGTAGCCGTTACTGGACGTAACAGGCTTCCTCCTCCTTCCATATATAAACACACCAGATTTAATTATAAGAATCTGTTATTCGAAAATTAATCAAACATTAACCATGAAAGGCATAAGTTCATTATCAACGCATTACCCATGTATCGTTTAGCCTCCGAGAGGCGGCAATCTCAGAAAGAGCAGGACTGCAACCAAAACCCTCGGTATAGTTCATTAATATAGAAGTAAATAACCAGTGCACATAATGAGGAGACTCGGTGGCCCATGAGGAGTGACACCGTGCGCTAACCAAGTATAAATATTCTAAACAGTAAAGCAATAAAACAAAAGACCTGAGTATGCGAAGTATGTTCGACAATAAAAAGTAAACCCATAATCTCAATATATTAACCTCGGCCTTTAAATACTGAATTCATTACAACTGTCTATTTGAGTACTCACATAAATTACAGACATTCGAGCCGAACTGTATGACAGACCATGACCGAGGTCAAAACCCTATGACCAGCTATTCCAAACGACAACCTGGGCTTTAATCCCAAATAATCATAACAGTGAACAGAAAGGAAATCTTGCCGAGGTGCGGCCATAGTGCCAAACAATCATAAGATCGACAAAACCCTGGCAGAAGCAAACAATATAAGTCGAACTTCCAGGTGGAATCAATAGTGCAGACCTACGGTGGTAGGGTACTTACCGGATAAGGGGTTGAAGGTCGAAACACTGTTGATCCTCGCAACCGCGGCCTCTTCGACCTGCTACCCTGCGTAAATCAGTGATAAACCAGTAGTTAGAATATGCCCATAAATATAGTGAAGGAATGAATTAGTGTTGTAAATAAGCTAGGAGGAACGCATTACCTGTTGCAGATGGAGCTAAGGGCAGGGAACAGGGAGGGTTTCGCCGCCAACAGACCATCTCTAGAGTTCCTCCAACTACGCCGGTGAAGATGAACCAGACATGCAATAACAATGGCCTCCTGAGTATGGCAGCGGCGCTGGAGCGGAGACTGCATCCGCAGAGCTGAGCAATGAACAAATGATCAGAGCCGCGTGAAATGAAACCCTAAGTATTTCTCCGTCCGAGGCATTCCAATCTTCCACCGTCCGATCGTTGGAAACGATCCTGGCCGGTGATCACAGTGAGGATCCCAAGGAGCGGCATGGCGGGACTGAGACATTAAAGTCCCCAGCTACCAACTCAGGGTTCAGTAACGCTGATCGCTGGCGTGGACTCAGAATGCCAGGTGTCACTCATGGAGCACCACAAACTACCGCCAAGCGGATTGGTATGTACCGGGTCAATCGATCAAGGAAAATCAACTGTCAGAGTTAGATATGCCGTATCCATGTACATTAAACACATCCGAAATGGTCAAGTCGACTATCATGATAAGCCCCAACTATTGAAAATGTATTTATATAAAGTAATAAAATTTTTTAATTTGTAATGTTGTTATGGAGGGTTATGACATATGGTATCAGAGCCCAGATACAGTACTGTGACCTCTGGGTAAGACAAGGATGAATGAACATGTGAAAATGAATTGACAAATAATCATTTTTCTTTATTACTTGTGAATGTTTTCTTACGCAAGATCAGATTCTGAGAATAACAGATATGAGAAGAGCAGAGCATACACCGCGACGACCTGTAATGGGACAGGGCGCAACCGGTGCAGAAAATAACCCGGAATTGTGGGTACAACTTGGCGAGGAAGCCAGAGTCACAAATCAAGCAATTCTGGAAAATGTGCAGGAGCTGAAGAATGAGATGGCTAGATTGCGAGAAGATAACGCCCGATTAACAATGGAACAAGAAAGAATTTTAAAAAGTTTGTCCGACAGACAAAATCAATTACCAGTTAATCCGAGTGCAGAACAACAAAGGATGTCGGAAGAGCAGAACCATCACATACCCCCTGAAGGATCAGAGGAGCAGGAAGAACGCTCTGACAATGTATTAGAACAACAAACCTCGAAAAGACAAAGGGTAGAACTGCAAGGGGAATTCCGTAAGATTAAGCCACCGCATTTTGACGGAGAGCAAGAAGAAGCCGCTGAAGCATGGTTAATCAATATGAATAAGTATTTTCAGCTTTATGAGTATGATCATAATCTTAAAGCACGATTAGCTATTTTTCAATTACAAGGAAAGGCCACCTTATGGTGGGAAGAAGTGAAGATCGTAAAAGGGGTTACAGAGCAAAACATAACATGGGATAATTTCCAAAGGTTCTTCAAGGAGAGATATCTCACAGAACGCTTTTATGATGAAAAAGCCAGAGAATTTCATGATCTGCGATTGGGACAGCAGACCATGGATGAATTCATCACATGTTTTACTTCCTTACTTCGTTACGTACCGTATATAAGAGAGGAAAAAGCGAAAGTGCAGCGATTTGTTAGTAGTTTACCCCCGTACATGCGAGAAAGGATTGAATTTGATAATCCAAAATCGATGGATGAAGTAATCCGCAAAGCTAGAATTTGCTATCAGCAAAGTAAACAGAAAGGGGAAATTGCTAGCAGGAAATGGAATGAGAAGAAGAATTTTAAGACAGTTGGAAATAACAAATGGATACGCAATAATGGAAATAAAGGAGCTGGCAAAGGAACCAACAGCAGATTTACAGCCAGAACTACACCTAAGTTTAGATCCACAAATGAATCCAAGGTCAGTGAGCAGCAAATCAGATTGGACAATGAGGGGACAACAAGACCCCCTGTACAGTGCTGGGGTTGCGGGGGACCTCACTACATCAAAAATTGCCCACAACGGAAGGGGACTGAACAGTTGTCTCAAATTCATGAAGCCTCAACTGTTGGCGAAGTGGGTCGAAGCGTACCCAGAATCAATGCGGCCTTGGAGGATCGACAGGCAGAATATCAACCAACCATGGTCGAGTTCGAAGGTAAAATTTCAAACCTTACCATATCTGTTCTGATTGATCCCGGGGCCACATTAAGTTATGTGAACCCGAAAGTAGTGGAACGTTGTAATTTGCAATCTGCTAAATTTAAAAACCCATGGCTAGTACAATTAGCTACTGGGGCTAAGCGACGGGTAACCGCCAAGATCAACGACTGCTCATTTACTATAGCAGACCAGCCAATAACAGCTGACCTGAACATACTCCCTTTGGGTTCCTATGACATTCTAATCGGTATGGACTGGTTGGAGAAGCACTGGTCTTTAGTTGATTGCAAAACCAAAGTTATTTATTACAGAGATCAACAAGGAAATGCAGGGAATCAGGCGACCAGTGCAGGTTCGACCGATAACTGCAAATCAGTTGGTAAAATGTGTACGGAAAGGCTGTCAAGTGTACGCCATTCAAGTGGGTTATGCCAACTCCAAGGATAAATCTGCATCTTTGAATAATATCCCTGTAATACAAGAATTTACGGATGTGTTTCCGAAAGAAATTCCAGGACTTCCACCGCGAAGAAATATAGATTTTACTATAGAGTTGGTACCAGGGGCTGCACCAGTATCACGAGCACCCTACAGAATGAGCGTGCCTGAGTTGACGGAATTAAAAATGCAGTTGCAAGAATTACTGGACAAGAATTACATCCGTCCCAGTGTGTCTCCATGGGGGGCGCCGGTATTATTTGTTAGGAAGAAGGACGACACCCTCTGGATGTGCATTTATTACAGACAATTGAATAAGTTGACTATTAAAAACAAGTATCCTCTTCCCCGGATCGATGAATTGTTCGATCAAGTAAAAGGCGCGACCGTGTTCTCAAAGATCAATTTACGATCAGGTTATCACCAGATCAGAATTAAGGATGAGGACATCGCAAAAACAACTTTTAGGACAAGGTATGGGCACTATGAATTCGTGGTTTTTCCGTTTGGACTTACCAACGCCCCGGCTACCTTCATGTGCTTGATGAATGGTATTTTCCATCCTTATCTGGACCAGTTCGTGCTGATATTTATTGATGATATCTTAATTTACTCACGCACTATCGAAAAACATCACGAACACCTCTGAATAGTGTTGCAGACCCTTCGAGAACATCAGCTGTACGCTAAGTTTAGTAAATGTGACTTCTTCAAAGCAGAAATTCAGTATTTGGGTCACGTAATCACAAAAGATGGAATTGCAGTAGATCCAGAAAAGATAAAAGCGATAATGGAATGGCCAGTTCCAAAAGATGTAGCAGATGTTCGATCTTTCATGGGGTTAGCTGGATATTACAGGAGATTCGTGGAAGGTTTCTCTAAGGTAGCATTTCCCATTATGTCCCTGCAGAAGAAAGGAAAACTGTTTCATTGGACCCCAAATTGCCAGAAAAGTTTCGAGTAGCTGAAACACCTGCTCACTACAGCACCTATTCTGAGTATAGCAGATCCCAACAAGGATTATGTAGTATGTACAGATGCTAGCAAAGAAGGTTTGGGAGGGGTCTTGATGCAAGAAGGCAGAGTAATTTCCTACGAGTCTCGAAAACTGAAAGAACATGAGCAGAAATATTCTGCTTATGACTTAGAGTTGGCTGCCGTTATTCATGCCCTGAAGATGTGGCGGCATTATCTCATGGGCCGGAAATTTTTATTGCACACCGACCATCACAGTTTGACTAATTATTTCAGCCAACCTACCTTAAATGTTAGGCAAGCGAGGTGGGTGGACTTTCTAAGTGGCTTTGACTTTGACATAAAGCATTTGCAAGGAAAGGAAAATAAGGTAGCAGACGCCTTGAGCCGGAAAATACATAATTTGTATGAAGTTTCCTTCAGTGGATGGGAGAGTCCCTTCATGGAAATGATAAAAGAAATTGCAGATCAAGATACTGAATATCAGCGATTGAGATTACAGATACAACAATCTGCTAAAAAGGACAGCCAACAAGAATATGAATTAGATGATGCTGGAAGGATTTACTTCAAGAAAAGATTGTATGTGCCTAACCAAAATAGAATTAGAAATCTGATTATGGACGAATTTCATATCAGCCATTACGCAGGTCATCCGGGCTATCAAAAGATGATAACAGCAATCCGGAAAGAATATTTCTGGCCTGGAATGAAGAAAATCATTGTTGAATACCTAGCAAGGTGCTTAGAATGCCAACAGATCAAAGCTGAACATCAGCATCCAGCAGGATTGCTACAACCACTGCCAGTTCCAGAATGGAAATGAGAAATCATCTCCATGGACATTATTACAGGATTACCAAGAACAAA
Source organism: Pinus taeda (assembly GCA_000404065.3). Taxonomy (NCBI): domain Eukaryota; kingdom Viridiplantae; phylum Streptophyta; class Pinopsida; order Pinales; family Pinaceae; genus Pinus; species Pinus taeda. The sequence continues at coordinate 13,013 of APFE030644632.1, read as the reverse complement.
AAGGAATAATGACTCCATTTTAGTGGTGGTGGATAAATTAGGTAAGGCCGCACACTTTATACCGGTGCAATATACTTATAGAGCTGCGCAGATCGCCCACATTTTTATGCAGAATGTATTCAGATTACATGGACTACCGAAAACAATAGTTTCCGATCGTGATGTGAAATTCACCTCAGCATTCTGGAAAACACTGTTTGCAGAATTAGGAACTCAACTCAATTTCAGCACAGTATACCATCCGCAGACAGATGGGCAAACGGAACGAGTGAATCAGATGGTGGAAGATATGCTAAGGGCTTATGTCATGCAACAACCCACTAAGTGGGAAGACTACCTACATCTGGTAGAATTCGCGTACAACAACGGTTACCATACCTCGACACAAATGAGCCCATTTGAAGTTTTGTACGGTCGGAAGTGTCGTACACCCACTAGTTGGGGAGGACCGGAAGATAAATTGAGTCTAGGTCCTGAAATGCTGAAGGAGATGGAAGATATGGTAAAAAGGGTACGGGTTAATTTGAAAGCTACCCAAGATAGACAAAAAGATTTTGCTGATCGAAAGAGAAGGTTTAAAGAGTTTCAGGTTGGGGACCACGTGTACATTCGAATTCAAGCCAAAAGAAGTACTTTACAGTGGAGTGGATGTGCTAAGTTGGCACCCCGATATTGTGGACCCTTTGAAATTTTAGCAAGGGTCGGACCAGTAGCTTACCAACTGGCCCTACCCAGTCACATCCGAGTCCATAACGTGTTTCATGCTTCTGTTCTAAAGAAATATGTGTATGACCCTAAGCATGTGATTCGATGGCAAGAGATTCAGGTGGGTGATTGTTACGATAATTTCAGCAAGAATTTATATATGGAAAGGAAACTAATTCAAGGAATTGTGTGTTGCAGGTTGAACCGGAAGGAGAGGTTCTAGTCGAACCGCTGAGCATTCTCGACCAGAGAGAAGTGCAGTTGCGGAAACGAGTTATTACCCAAGTTAAGGTGCAGTGGCGACATTTTGGACCTGACGAGGCCACTTGGGAAGATGAGGAATTGATGAAAAGGACCTATCCCGACCTGTTCGAAACTGTGAGACACCGAGACGGTGTCCAATCTCAGGGGGAGGAGATGTAATGACCAGACATTTTTACATGAATAAATTGTTATTTACCTTGTGGTTAATAAAAATAACAAGAAATTATTATTTTCTTGAAATGATGAAAATATTATTTGTGCAAATGAGATAATATGAATTGCATGATATATGTGCACACAGTAACTTTATGTGAAAGTTATTTACCCTTCCTGCTTAACTATAAAGGAAAAACAGTTGCCAACGTATTAGGGGAAACCCTAACTGTTATTTCTTTCCCATAGAAAAGGGGAAAGAAGAAAAGACCCGGGTTGTTGATGAACAAACGGGGAAAAAGAATGAAGAGGCACTAGAGCAGAGGAAGAAGGTGCTATGTCTGGTGAAGACCAGATAGCACAGGCACATTTGTCTCTTATTGCTGAGGTTGTGGCCGGCAAGATAGCTTGGGGGAGAGACTCAGTTCGGGAGACTAGTCTCGTGGCTGGGAGGACATCAAGCATTCAACCACTTTCTACGTACTGTAGAAGTGCAGAATATAAAGGACCAGGATACGCAAGTAAGTATCTGTAATTTTATTAATTCTGGGAGACTAGTTATTATTTTGTAGTTATAAAAATCTGATTATAGTAGCTGAAAGTAAGGCTTATGGGCTGTAAATCAGAACCTGTGCACTAACGGTATTAGTACCGGTAAATATTAATACCTCTGTTAGATACATATGATGTATAAAGTGAGAAAGAGAAAACAGAGTGAGAAATTGATTAATATCCTGTATCTTATGTTTTCGACTAGTTAAAATGGGAAAAAGTAAAGAACAGTAGCTATTTTAAATGTCGAAACAGAATAGCATGGCCGAACTACCTGTACCAGATATGAAATTAGGGTATTCATATTGAAACCTACGTACTTAGTAGCACTTGAAATAAATATGCATTCCTACAGAGAACTGCATAAACATAGAATTATACATTGGCCACAATTATACAAGTATCGGAACCGCAAACAATTAAAACACATATGTTCAGAATGAAATCTTATACATTCAGAATGTAACAGCCATAGAAGAACGATACGATAGCCTGTGAACATATTTATACATTTCCTCATAAGCAGCAAGTTAAACCTCACAAGAATCATCGATTGATAAGGGGTTTTTAAGAAAATGAAATACGGTAATAAATGAACAATGCAAGAACTAGGAAAGTAACCACCGAAACTCTCAACTGTAGAAGAGTCCGGTTAACGGCCTACACAGGTGAGAATCCCCTGGTTGTATGGCGTCGGTATAATGCCATTCAAAGACTGAAGGTCAACCATCCGCGGGGCGGATAAATTTATCAGCAAAACAAGAAAAACAACATATAATAATGAGTTCGATATGAACATTTAACAGTCGTTTCCAAATGGTAAGGAGGAGTGGTAAACCATTAAAGGTGTAGCCGTTACTGGACGTAACAGGCTTCCTCCTCCTTCCATATATAAACACACCAGATTTAATTATAAGAATCTGTTATTCAAAAATTAATCAAACATTAACCATGAAAGGCATAAGTTCATTATCAACGCATTACCCATGTATCGTTTAGCCTCCGAGAGGCGGCAATCTCAGAAAGAGCAGGACTGCAACCAAAACCCTCGGTATAGTTCATTAATATAGAAGTAAATAACTAGTGCACATCATGAGGAGACTCGGTGGCCCATGAGGAGCGACACCGTGCGCTAACCAAGTATAAATATGCTAAACATTAAAGCAATAAAACAAAAGACCTGAGTATGCGAAGTCTGTTCGACAATAAAAAGTAAACCCATAATCTCAATATATTAACCTTGGCCTTTAAATACCGAATTCATTACAACTGTCTATTTGAGTACTCGCATAAATTACAGACATTCGAGCCGAACTGTATGACAGACCATGACCGAGGTCAAAACCCTATGACCAGCTATTCCAAACGGCAACCTGGGCTTTAATCCCAAATAATCATAACAGTGAATAGAAAGGAAATCTTGCCGAGGTGCGGCCATAGCGCCAAACAATCATAAGATTGACAAAACCCTGGCAGAAGCAAACAATATAAGTCGAACTTCCAGGTGGAATCAATAGTGCAGACCTACGGTGGTAGGGTACTTACCGGATAAGGGGTTGAAGGTCGAAACACTGTTGATCCTCGCAACCGCGGCCTCGTCGACCTGCTATCCTGCATAAATCAGTGATAAACTAGTAGTTAGAATATGCCCATAAATATAGTGAAGGAATGAATTAGTGCTGTAAATAAGCTAGGAGGAACGCATTACCTGTTGCAGATGGAGCTAAGGGCAGGGAACAGGGAGGGTTTCGCCGCCAACAGACCATCTCTAGAGTTCCTCCAACTACGCCGGTGAAGATGAACAAGACATGCAATAAAAATGGCCTCCCGAGTATGGCAGCGGCGCTGGAGCGGAGACTGCATCCACAGAGCTGAGCAATGAAAAAATGACCAGAGCCGCGTGAAATGAAACCCTAAGTATTTCTCCGTCCGAGGCATTCCAATCTTCCACCGTCCGATCGTTGGAAACGATCCTGGCCGGTGATCACAGTGAGGATCCCGAGGAGCGGCATGGCGGGACTGAGACATTAAAGTCCCCAGCTACCAACTCAGGGTTCAGTAACGCTGATCGCTGGCGTGGACTCAGAATGCCAGGTGTCACTCATGGAGCGCCACAAACTACCGCCAAACAGATTGGTATGTACCGGGTCAATCGATCAAGGACAATCAACTGTCAGAGTTAGATATGCCGTATCCATGTACATTAAACACATCCGAAATGGTCAAGTTGACTATCAGGATAAGCCCCAACTATTGAAAATGTATTTATATAAAGTAATAAAAAATTTTAATTTGTAATGTTGTTATGGAGGGTTATGACACCTTCTTACTGGACAAAGAATTTTGAAAGAACATGTGATATACTTAATTCATAATTAGGTAATTGGAAAAATGGAAATTAAATTTTCTAATAATTTAGAAATAATAAAAAAAACAATTAAATTAAATAACAAAAATATAAATTAAATAAAATATTGAATTGCTTTCATTAACGTGCACAAAAAATGCACAAAGTCAATTTTTAAATTGAGAATGTGAATCTCTATATAACGTCTTCTGGAACATTATATACGCAACTTCCAAATAAACTCTCTAGTAAAATTATGAATAAGCAGTTCAATTATAACTATTGTTTTTTTCTTATATAGTAAAATTGATAAAATACAATTTAAAGATGGGTGTTTTTATTGAAAAAATATCGATTAAAATTCATACAGATTAATTATTTTTTTCCTCCAATAAATAAAATATTCATATAGATAAATAGTTTTTTTGTTCATAATAAAAAATAATTAATTTCTATTTTTCAAAATATTTTTAAATTAGAAAAATTTGAATGGTACCTATTTTTTTTTCAATCTTTTTAAGAGTATTGTAAAATTCCAGCTCTTTAAAAAACTGTAATTACTAAATCTTTGAGGGATTGTTTAGCTACAATGTAGTAGTTGTGAGATTACAACAATGAGGGAAAATATACAGAAGCATCCACTCGATTTCCCAATAATATTTTGATTTTAAAATACATATATTAATATATGTATCTTTAAATTCACTAATTCTAATAAATTTATTATTAGATATTCCTATTCATTACACTATATATTAACTCCTCCTAATTGTTTCCCTTCTTTAATGTAACCTTTGACCACTATGCCCACTATAATATCTAATAGAATATGTTTCCCTTAACCAAAATGTCATTGTGAATGCCAAAAAACTAATATGTCCCATAACCCATATAACCCCTAATTTACCGTGAATTGTAAAATATTGTAAAATATTAGTGAATCATTCACTTAATTATAAAAGCTTGTAAATTATTGGTGAATCCTTCATTCAATCGTTACATCAAGTTATTTTTCCTTCTTATGCATTTATTCTCTAATAGAATAACAATTATTCAATTACTTCGCTTCAAATAAACCAACATCTTTAGGATTTGGTGGTTCATCACCATCTATATGTTTTTTCAACTCCTTGGTGTGTAACTATTATAGTAACTATTTTGTTTTCTTCTTCAATCAAAACTCGAACAATTGTTGATCAACACACAATTTTTTGAAATTACAGAAAATGCGCAATGGGATTCACTAAAAGAAAAAATATGTAATGAAAGTTAATTTCATATATGATAAAAAAATCAATTAACACAAGGTCATTATATAGCCACAATTATCCAGTTCAAAAATATAGCCCACAAAGAAAAATGTTCATTACTTAGTATAACATGTTACAATATAAGTATCATCAAAGGATTTGAACTTCAAAAATGATAATACACTAAAGAGTCTCTCATCCTCCAATATTTTCATATATTCCTCCTTTAGCCTTTCCCTCAAAAGTATGATTTCATTAAATGAATTTTGTTCCAATGAAAATAGATCCCCTACAATTAACACATAGGAACCTAGAGCATAGGTCATTATTCCATACAAGATAAATTGTGGATTCTATAAAAAGCGAAGAAGCTCAAATCATGTATGAAAGTGAACTAGAAATCAATTTATTTTCCTTAAACTATTAGATATATAAAAATCAATTTATTTTCCTTAAACTATTAGATATATAAAAGAGTATTTTTAATTACACAAAGTATGTGGGATACCCAAAGAATAAAGAAAGCCATATATGATTCCTAATATCCTATGTTTCTCAAGTGAACATAAAAAAAAAAACCATAAGGCTTCGTATTCAGGAGAAAAACATGTAACGTTAACACTTTTTAAATCAATGATAATATCGATGAAAAAGTCATTTCAAAAAATTGGTTCTCTCACGCAATAAACAAGATACTCACGTGTTCAGGGACTAAAAAGTTTTAAGATATAATCTTCTTATATATTAGTTATCTTATATGCTTCAATCTTGGACAATATATCATATTTAAAAATTAAAGAAATTTCATGTACTTGAATGACTATATTTGTGCATAGTGAAAATATTCCTAAATGAATTACTTATCATTTAATAGTAGGATATTATGTATGTTAAGATTTGTATTTTGGATTCATGAGACTGTAGCTTTGATTTCCAACTATGGAGAAGAGAGTGCCAATTTAATATTTGAATTTAAGACATGAACTTTAGTTTAATTTTCATATCTCCACATCTAGCTCCACCATCTAATCGTCCACTTGCACCTCCTCCTCCTCCTCCTCCTCTCCTCCAACTCAAATTTCTCCAACTCCACTTCCTCCACCACCTTCTCCTCCTCCTCCTCTTCTTCCACCACCTCCTCCAACTCCGCCTCCACCACAACTTCCCTAACCAACACCTCCAAGTCCACCTCCACCACAACTTCCCTAACCACCACCTCCAACTCCACCTCCACCACTTCAACCTCCACCCCATCCTCCTCCTCTGCCCCACCCTCCTCCTCTTTATCCTCCTCCACCTCCACCTCCACCTCCTCCTCCTCCACCTCCTCTCCACCCACCTCCTCTACTACCTCTGCTTCTACCTCCACCTCCTCCTACACCTCCTCTGCCTCTAACTCCTCCACCACCTCTGCGTCTGCCTCCTCCTCCTCCTCCTCCTCCTCATCCACCACCAACTCCAACTCCACCTCGACTTCACCCACCACCTCCTCCTACTCCTTGTCCTTATCCTCCTCCTCATGCTCCTCCTCCACCTCCACCTCCTCGACCTCAGCTCATCCTTCTCCTCCGCGTCCTCCTCCTCCTTCTCCACCTAAACCTCCACCTCCACCTTCACCTCCTATCCACTTGCCCTCCACCTCCACTTCCACCTCCACCTCCACATCCATCTCCTCCTCCTCCTCCACACCCTTCTCATTCTCCTCCTCCTCCACCTCCACCTATACCTTCACCACCTCCTACTCCATCACCGCCTTCTCCTCCTCCACCCCCTCCTCCTCCTCCTTATCCTCCGCCACCTCCACCTTTACCTCCTCCTCCACCACCTCCTCTTCCCCCACAGCCTCTACCACCTCTGTCAATACTTCCACCTCCTCCTCCACCTCCTCTGCCTCCATCTCCTCCACCACCTCTGCCTATTCCTCTACCCCATCCTCCTCCTCCTCCACCTCTACCTCCTCCTCCTCCTCCGCCTCTTCCTCCTTATCCACCGCCAACTACAACTCCACCTCCACCTCCACCACCCCCTCCTCCTAATCCTACTCTTTCTCCTCCTCCTCATGCTCCTTGTCCACCTCCTTCACCTCATCTCTTTCTCCTACTCTGTTTCCTCCTCCTCCACCTCATACTGCAGCTTCACCTTCACCTCATTTTCCACGTTGCCTCCACCTTCACTTCCACATCCACCTCCTCCTCCTCCTCCTCCCCCTCCTCCGCACCCTTCTCATCTTCCTCCTCCTCCACCTACACCTACACCTCTACCACCTCCTACTCCATCACCACCTCCACATCGACCCCCTCATCCACCTCCTTCCTTCTCCTCCACCTCTACCTCCACCTCCTCGTCCTCCTCAATCTCTATGTCCACCTCCTCCTAAACCACCACCTCCTCCTCCTCCTCCTCCTTCTGCTCCTCCTCCACCTCCACCTCCTCCTCCTTCTACTCCTCCTCCACCTCCACCTCCTCCACCACCTCAAACCCTGCCTGCTCTTGCTCCTCCTTCTCCACCACCACCTTTACCTCTGCCTCCTCCTCCTCCTCCTCCACCTCCACCCTTCACCATCCTCCACCACTCCACCTCCCTCCTCCTCCTCCACCTCACTCCCATCTCGACCAAACATCACACCTCCTCCTCCTCCTTGACGCACCTCCTCCCCCCTTCTTCTCCCCTACTCCATATCACCTCTACCATGCTTACCCATCTTCTCTTCCTCCTCCAACCTACTCTTCCTCCACCTCCACCTTCTCCACCACACTTCACCTCAGCTCCTCCTCCTCCTCCTTCACCACCACCACCTCCACCTCCTCTTCCACCACCTCCATATACACTGCTTCTACCTTGTCGTCCTCCTCCACCTACTCTTCCTCCACCTGCACCTTGTCCACCACCTCCACCTCTGCCTCCTCCACCACCTCCACCTCTTCATCCGTCACCTCCTCCTCCATCAGCTCCACCTCGGCCACCTCCTCCACCACCTCCACCAACACCTCCTCCACCTCTACCCTCTCCTTCTCCCCCTCCCACCTCCACCACCTCTACCTTCTCCACCATCTCATCCTCCTGCTCTTCCTCCATCTCCACAGCCTCCACCACCTCAACCTCTGCCTCCAACCCCTCCTTCTCCACCTTCACCTCCTCCACCACCTCTGCCTCCACCTACGCCTCCTCCTCCTCCTACTCCACCACCACCGCCACCTCGACCTCCGCCTCCTCCTCCTCTTCCTCCTCCTCCACCACCTCCTCCACCTCCTCTTTAACCACCTTTGCCTTTGCTTCCTCCTCCTCCTCCTCCTCCTCCACATTGACCACCACCAACACCACCTCCACTTCAACCTCTTTTCCTCGTCCACTTCCACCTCCACCCCCGCCTCCACAAAAAACTTATAAAAAAAATTGCACATCATTTCATTCTGTTTATTTATAATACTTATGGACTAATTCTTTACCGTGATAATTTAAATATCAATATATAGATGATAATATAACAAATAATATGTATAGAAAATTGCAATATGAATAAGTAATTATGAGAACAACAATTTAATTAATAAGATTTAATTTAGTTAAGTCAAATATAATTTTCAGAATTTCATTAACAAAGTTATAATAAAGGTAATGAAAATTATTTGTGGCGACTTATGATTTTCAATATCAAATTTGTAAAAGTGGTTAACATCAAAAGTGAACACCCAATAATTGAAGTGCAATTTCCTTTAACACAACATCATTCTCGTTTTTTTTGGAAATAAAGATAAAAATTGATTATTTTTCACATATTCATATTTGTATTAGATTAGTATTTAAAATATTAAAATTACATTTTTATATTTAAAAATCATAATTTAGAATGTTTGAATTTATTTGCGTTCAAAAGATTTCAAAGATATATGATCTAATCCAAATTCCAATTCCAATTCCAATAAAAAGAAATTGAATCTATTTTCAAATACGTAAAAAAAATGAGAAATCAAAGTCTATCACCGACCCAAGAAACATTTCCAATCCGTCATTTGAGAAACCTAGAAAAAGGTGAATGTTTGCTTGAATTTATATGAAGTCAAAGTCGTAATCTAGTTTTTTGGGTCATAATTTTGGTGATAAGCATATCTATGATTAATGTATGAGTAACCATAAGAAAAAAATTCAGTGCACAGGATTGGGACCACGAATCTTAATGATGAAGTAATCAGACTTTTCAGTGTGTGAACAAAAGTGTAATGGAACACGAAAAGTATCAATAAGTATTCCCACTAGTTGTAGAAAAATAATTATAGAAAAACAATTATAAATCACTAGCAAACATTTCAAATGTGCAAATAAAATTATCCCTAAACCATAACCATATCCTTAGTTACCGAAATTATTTTATAAACAACACTTTAAAACAATGATTGTGCAAAGAAAATTATCCATAAACTCCATCCATAGTTGTAAACCATATTTTAAAACAAGACTCCAAAAAAGACAAGACTTCAAATGCGCAAGCAAAATTATCCATTAACGTCATCCAGGAAGAAGAGCCATGGCTCAAAAAAATGTTAAGATACCTAGAATTGACAGAAATGGTTATTTATCTCCACCGTGATTGGAAGTAGATTTATGAAGGGCTAGGTGCGTTGAGCGTGGATCGAACACACAATCGTCGTATATTCGGTCTGACGCTTTCCCAACAAAGATACAAATCGAACACACGACCTTCAAAGATATTCAGTCTCACCCTCTTCCATCAAAAATATAGATTGAACACACGCTCTTCCATCAAAGATACAGATCGAACACACGACCTTCAAAGATCTTTAGTGTGACGCTCTTCTATCAAAGATACATTTCGAACACACGACCATCATATCATATATTCAGTCTCACGAAAATCATCACAGATTGACGTGAAATCCGACCTGAACGATGAGGAAACTGCTATGAAGGAAACGGGTCGAATTCAATAAGACAGTTCATTAATGGAAAAAGTTATCTAAATTTAGAAAGTAGAACATTAAATTCACTGACAGCCCAAAAAAGCAAAAAGTCATCTAAATTTAGAAACATAATATTAATTACGTTCCACTCCACAAAAAAGGCAAATTGATAAATTAAAATAATACAAATCAAAATAATTGACGTTTAAATTTTAAAGAAACCCCAAGTAAAAGATAAACAGTTAAATTAAAAAAATGGTTAATTGATTTTGAGGTAAAAGAATGGCCATTTCAAAGTGAAAAAATGAAACAATGGATAGCAAATTAAAAAACTAAAGTTAAATTTTAAAATAATATTTATTTCTTTTAATTAAAAAATGGACTGTTTCAAAAATAGAAAAACATATTATTTAATTGCTTTCGCAGTAAGAAGACCAAATTTCAAAGTCAAAAAAGTAATGGTGAAATTTAAAAAAGCAATGTATAAATAACTTCAAACTGCACATTTCAATCTTTATCTTGGTGGCTCACACTGCGTGAACTCCTTTGAATTCACACAATATTTTTTTTGCTTAATAACATTTTTCGCTAATAAAATATTTTTTTTAACTAATCAATAAAATCATATAGATTAATAATCATCTTTATTAAATTCATATGCATTAATAATCCTCTTCATTAGTAATTAAAAAATAATTAATTTATATTTGTTTCTAAATACTTTTAGGTTGGAAAATTTGAATGATAAATATATAGATAAAATATTTTTTTCAAAGTTTGAGCTAACTTATTTTTTTTCTATATTTCTAAGAGTCTTGCAAAACAATGAGGGAAATCATAAGGAAACACATATTGGTTTTACCATTAATATTTTGATTCTATAAAATATATTTATTAATAATGTATCTATAAATTCACTAATTATAAAGAATTTATTATTAGATATTTCTATATATTTCACTATATGTTAAACCACACAAAATTGTTCCCCTTAATTAATGTAACATTTGACCACTCTGACCACTATAATATCTGATACAATATGTTCCCCTTAACCAAAAACCATTATGAATGTCAAAACACTAATATGACTCACAACGGCTAATTTGCTGTGAACACTCATGCTCTTAGATAATTACAAACCCTTCCATAATGCAACATCTAATCATTATTACTATTAAAAAACAATGACATTGATCACTTGATAATTCTTAAGGGACTAACTCTAAAATTAATTAAATCATAGTGCACTATGATCTTTAAAACACAATGAATTCTAGAACCTATGACCCCTAGTACACTTCATGATCATAACATTGTAATTCTTGAAATTTTACAACACACATCAATTTTAATACCTACCACATTAACTATAGCATTAAAACTATATCTTTTATGTACCTAAAGTGGCATAACATAGTAACAATGTTGAATGAATTGTATCTCCAAATCCAATCCCATAAGAAAGGAATATAATAAATGTTGTGCATTTTGGAGATGATATTTTGATTATTGATATTGACCCAAAAATCACTTTTCCTGAGCCAACACATTGTAGTGGTTTTGATTATCGATATTGAGCTAAAAACACCTTTAATGAGTCAACATATGGTAATGATCTTCATGAGTGTATATTTTGTAGATCACTTAAAGTCTTAATGTTGGATTTTGAAGTTCATTTCAACTATTATCCCTTCCATCAGTTAGTATTAATCAAATATAGATATGTTTTTTTTCTATATTTAGTTATATGTATTTCAGAATTATAAAAATTCTAAATTTCTAAATAGTGAATTTCTATATGGTTTTTTCCTATTTGCACTATTCAATGCAATACTAATAATAAATATTCTTTATTCGGTTTCTATTTATTCATGTTTATATTATTGTGTTAAATATATGTATTATTTAATTATGTTTTTAATATCTCATTTCTTTTTTCTTATTTCTAAATTTTTGCTAATGAGAAAGAGTCATTTTGCAGGCATAGGGAGAGTGTGTAACATTAAACTAACTATTCTACAATAAATTGGTCAAATCATCATGAGGGAAAAATATACAACTAGGAAAAACACATTGTTGACATTCTGAATATGAATCATTATTAATGTGAAAATTCTAATAAGTACATTTGGTTCCCCTGTTTACTAACTTGGCTAGACACGAAACAAACTTCACTAGTTAGTCCTCTAGAAATCTCTGAAAATCTTCTAATAGATGGAGAGTACCTCAACACATACAAAAAATGTTTCCTCCCGCATCCCACATTCAATTGTCCCTACACATAATTGATGTTTGGTATGTTAACTCTTTAGATGTAGACCAATAATAGATTCTGTATCAGCCTACAATTGACCAAATATATATATATATTATTATATATATTATATATTATATATATAATATATATATATGATCAATCAAATAATCTAACATATATTCCCAATTCTACACAAGCTCGAGAAGGAAGAAGGGGATATAATTAATACCTGTGACATAATATCATAAGAATATTGCAAGAAACGACTCCCGGAGTTGGAGAAAAAAACGGACATAAACATATACAATAAATGGGAATGAATTTTTATAGGAATTCATCTAGAAGATCCACAACAACAATAGAATCCACACTCAATTTCATCATTTTTTTTAGAATACCCTATAAAGGGTAGAAAAGAAAAGAAGCCTACAAAATTTGAACAGTTTCTAGAATAATCTTTTCGGCCTGATGTCTTGCAATTTCTTGGACATGGAAAATATGTATTCATTGAAATATTGTTATAAAAAATGATTGTAGTTCAACAAACATAGGAACATAAACAACC